>SNQJ01S0044010.1:8966-34464 GCA_010110895.2 Picea sitchensis
ATACTTTTACAAGGCAATTTTTGCTTCGAGGGCCCGCTTTCCCCCAGACCCCCCAGCCGGGGGGATAGGCCCCCCGGACCCCGCAGAGGGGGTACCCCCCCTCTTCACTCCCCCGCGTGGAAGAGTGTACATACTTCTAGGGTGTAAATACTTCATGGGGTATAAACACGACTGAAAGCAAGGACCTCTGAATCAGGAAGATAATCAGGCTCCACAACCAACAACTAAAAGAGATAAAGAATCACAATAGGTTGTATCTTCTCAAAACCAAAAACCCCCCTTTATTCCTCACACTAAAATATTAAATCCCACTACTCCCTCTACTCCACTAAAGATCCAAAAATTGACCAGAGCTGAAATGGATGAATGTCAACTCAAAGGCCTTTGTTATAATTGTGATGATAAATGTTTTGCGGGCCACAAGTGTAAGGAACAAAATATTTTTATGGCCATCTCAGAGGATGTTTCAGAAGAGGATGTTGAAACTCCCCTTGTGTCTGCATCACTTGAAACCCTAGACATAACCCCTCCCTCAAACCCTCTCAAAGTAGAACTGGTCATTTCCCTAAATGCTCTCACTAGTCTCTCTGCTCCCTAAACCCTCAAGCTAATTTGTTACATCAAGCAGAGGAAGGTCATCATTCTCGTTGATAGTGGTAGCACCCATAATTTTATTCATCACTGCATTTCCCAAGAAACTCATTGTTATATCCATGCAGTCAATAATTTCCAAATCATGATTTCCAATGGAGGCTCCTTGAAATGTGGAGGGTGTTGTGAAAATGTGAGTCTCCAAATTGGTGACTATCACCTGAAATCTCATATGTTTTCTATCGACATGGGTGGTTGTGACATTGGATTGGGTGCATAATGGCTAAGGACTTTGGGTCCCATTCTCATGGATTTCAAGGAATTAACCATGCAATTCGACCAGGAGGGACAAAAATATAAGTTCCAGGGAATCACCACCGGTTCACCAGAGATCATTAGTTCCCATCACATGGAAAAGCTGCTAAAAAAGGTCATTCTGGCATTATTTCCCAACTCCATACCATACAGGCAACTGAGACACCCTCTATGCCGCAAGATCTCCAATCCATCCTCTCTAAACATCAAGTGGTATTTTCCACTCCCCAATGACTCCCACCTTCCCATGGTGTTCATGATCATTCCATTCCCCTTATAATAGGAATACTCCCTCCCAATATTCGTCCCTATCGTCACCCCTTTTCCCAAAAAAATTAAATTGAGAAAATGACTCAAGAACTGCTCAACGAAGGTGTTATCCACCCTGGTACGAGCCCCTACTCTAATCCCGTGGTCATGGTCCTGAAGAAAGAAGGTTCTTGGTGCATGTTTCATGAACTTCCATGCCCTCAACAAACTCACCATTAAAGAAAAATTTCCCATTCCTGTCATTGATGACCTCTTGGATGAATTGAGTGGTGCCCAGTTCTTTACTAAGCTTGATCTTCGTTCTGGCTACCTCCAGATCAGTATGAAAGAGGCAGACATTCCTAAGACTGATTTTATAAGTCATGAGGGCCACTATGAGTGTTTGGTCATGCCCTTTGGCTTGTGTAATTCCCCCTCCACCTTCCAAAGCCTCATGAATCATGTCTTTCTCCCCTTTCTCCATAATTTTGTCTTAGTTTTCTTTGATGATATCCTCATCTATAGAAAAACCTGGACATACCACCTTGCTCATATGGACCGAGTTCTCCATCTACTCTCTCAACACCAACTTTTCCTGAAACAATATAAATGTTTTTTTGGCACCTCAGAAGTCAAGTACTTGGGCCATCTTGTTGGCAAGAACGATGTTAGGGTGGATCTTAAAAGTATTGAAGCTATGCAACATTGGCCTCACCCAAATACTCTCAAAAGCTTGCAAGGATTTCTAGGCCTAACAGGTTATTATCATAAGTTTGTTAAGAATTATGGAAAGATTGTGGCACCTCTCATGACACTCCTTAAAAATAATTATTTCACTTGGACCCAAGCAATTGCTCAGGCTTTTCAAACCTTGAAGATGGCCATGTGCACCACTCTAGTCCTGGACCTTCTTGATTTCACAAAGACCTTTTTCCTAGAATGTGATGCTTCAGGGAAAGGTATTGGCGCTGTCCTTATGCAAGAGGGTAGGCCTTTGGCCTTTACCAACAAACAAATGTCTGATTGAAATTTGGGCAAATCAATCTATGAAAAGGAAATGATGGCTATTCTGCATGCCGTTGATTTGTGGCGCTCTTATTTATTGGGGAAACACTTCCAAATTAAGACAAACCATCAAAGCCTCAAGTATTTTTTGGAAAAACACATTTCGTCCCGAGAGAAACAAAAATGGCTGACTAAGCTATTTGGATATGATTATGAGATCATTTACAAGAAAGGAAAAGACAATGTGGTGGTCAATGCACTTTACTGAAAAATATTAAGATGAAGGCTCCCTTTTTTCTCTCTCCTTCTTTATACTAGATTGGCTCTAAGCCATTCGCTAGGAATGACTACATGATCCCAAAAGTTTGCATCTGATACAATAATTACATTCTAATTCTCCAGTTTCCCCAGGGTACTCATGTCTCCATGATGATCTTCGATACAAAGTCCATTTGTATTTAAGTAAACAATCAAAACTTAAATCCACGGTGCTTTCTGAGCTTCATGCTACACCCACAACTGGGCACTCCAGGTTTACCAAAACCTATGACAGGGTCAAACGTTCTTTTTTCTGGGATGGTATGAAACAAGGAATTCATAATTTTGTGGCCGAATGTGATGTGTTTCAATGCAACAAGGGAGACTCAGTCAAATCTCTGGGCACACTGCAATCGCTTCCAATTCCACCTGCTATTTGGAGGGATATCTCTATGGATTTTATTATAGGCTTACCTAAATCAGGTAATAAATCAGTCATCATCATGGTAGTTGATCACCTTTCCAAGTATTCTCATTTCTATGCTCTTCAACACCCATTTACAACATCCACAATGGCTCAACTTTTCATGGATCAGGTCTTCAAGCTTCATGGCATGCTGCATTATATTGTTTCTGATCATGACCTAACTTTTACCAACAATTTTTGGCAAGAATTATTCAAGCTACAAGGCACCCAATTGCATATCAATACAACTTATCATCCCCAGACGGATGGTCAAACTGAAGTTTTCAACAAGTGTTTGGAAACATATCTGAGGTGTTTTGCATCGGAAAAGAAAAATCAGTGGGCTCAATGGTTACTGCTAGCTGAATGGTGGTACAACACTTCATACTATATAGCTACACGCATGACTCCTTTTGAAGCGGTCTATGGAAAAAATCCACCTTCAGTCCTCTCATCTTTACTAAGTGTCTTGAAGATCCAGGCGGTTGACCAAATGCTTATAGTTTGAGAGGCTATTCTCCATACCCTCAAAGAGAATTTGGTCATGGCTCAGAATCGCATGAAGCAACACGCAGATCAAGTTTTCTCTGAACGTCAATTTGACGAAGGAGATCAGGTGTTTCTTTGACTACAACCTTACAAGAAAAATTCCCTCAAGGCCGACCATTGTTAGAAGCTGGCACCCAAATTTTATGTTCCTTATACAGTTCTCAAGCATGTGGGACAATTGGAAAATCAGTTAGCTTTGCCCAGTCACTCTAAGCTACATCCCGTTTTTCATGTTTCATGCTTGAAGAAGGTGATTGGAACTAAGTTCCAAACTCAAACCAACCTTCTCGAGTTGGATGAAGAAGGCTCCATTTGGCTAAAACCAAAAGCAGTTTTGGACTAGTGTGTGCATCGCCTGTGTCAATGAATCATCAAGGAAGTGTTAGTCCAGTGGAAAGATACAACTCCAGTAGATGCCACTTGGGAACCAACTACCATTCTGCAACAATTTCCACATCTCAATCCTTGAGGACAAGGTTGTTTTTAAGGGGGCGAACATGTTAGGGACCTAACCCCTTACGTAGGTAGAACAATGTATTCCGATGTAATAAAGGTCAATATTAATAAGGCCTTTCAATAAGGTAGAATAAATTGAATGTAGGAATACCTAATAGAAGCTTCCACTTCTAGAAGGATCTTCCTCTAGATGGTTCTCTTGATAGACATATTTAGTATAAATAGGATTCGAGGGTATGTGAACCCTATCTTGGATATTATTGTAATATAACTCTGCTCGACTGGAGGTTTCCCTTCGAAGAGGCCCGTGATAATTTCTCTCAGTAATCGAAGTTCTCTTTCTGGTGTTATTCTATTATCATTTCAGTATTATTGTGGTGTTATTCTGGTTATATTGTTGTTCATCTTCCATTTCTAGAATTTTATTTCTATTCTACATAATTTTTATATATGGAATATTAAAATATGTGTCTCTATTGTATTTTGTACTTTTTGTGTTTTATTTCCGCATTTGTTTTATTTTATTTCTCTGCAATCATGTTTTTCTAGCAGTTGATAAAGGAAGTTTTCACGACGATCCCCGATCATTGAAGACCGAAGGACCAATGACAATCACCGATCACCAAAAGTTGAAGTACCAAGGATGATCGTCAATCGTCAGAATTCCGAAGGTTCAATGACGACTACCAACTGTCGAAACGCCGAAACGTAGGATGTCCAATGCAAAATATTGATTTTTGAACACTGAAATGGCCAAGGTCACGTGGAGCAATATCGAAGCCCCCCTTTTTAACCGTAGAATATCGACAGAGGACTTGTACCATTGATCCCCTCCGTTGTTCGGAGATTTGATAATTCGACACTCCAGAAGGAAGTATGGTTCAAGGTGAGGGAACCTCCAAATGCCGAAGTCATGAAGCGATAAAAGCGATAGATTCAGGACCCATCAAGATCTCCTTTGATCATTGGATCTAGACTGTATCCAACACTTTGATGAATTCTTACTCTGGGTGACTGGGATTTTGGAACATATGCTCTAAAGGGACTGAAGGGAAGAACTACATGGAAACCTCTCGGGATTTCAGGAATTTGGGGATCCGAAGGACCTGTGTACAAAAAAAGAAAAGCGATGCTGAATGTCGAAGCTATGAATGCCGACTTTCCCTAGCCTATGTACTAAAGGAGGGTTACGTATCGAGGGTGGTTGGGATGAAGGATGGAATTCTAGCGTGGAGATCAGAGCTTGAGTAGGGTGAAAATGAGATGGATCCACGTCGATGCCACATGGTCCTCAACCAATGAATGCTTGAAGAACTTCAGGAGGCCATAACTGATAAACCAAAGCCCAGATTTGAGCATGTTAGCAATAATTAGGATGATACGGGTGAGTGTAAGAGGATGTAGAACTTGGACAAAGGATTTGAGATGTTAAGAAAAATGAAATTTATGATTCCCCATCCATTAATGGAATAATTATGGATTGGGTGTCTTACAGAAAGGGTCATGGACATATGCTACATTGAGACTATGTAGATCCACACAGATTCAAATATCCCATGTTTTCTTGGGCTGTACCACCATGGGAATGATCCAATATAACTACTCCACCAAGAATACATGGGTAACCGTCTAAGTAGGTCGACTACCTCGGTAACCATATCCTTATCCCAATATCCCCAATAATAGCCATTTTGGGCACTTCCTTAGTGCTAATATATTTTTGTTTGTCTTAATTGGGTCACCATAGTATGGTACAATCATCTCTGGAAATTTCCCTTCTACAACATGCTCTGCTTCATATTATTTGATCTGTGTTCCTCTAGGTTGATCATAATCAACATTATCAATGTCGAATTTCCAAAAATGGATTACCTCTTTCAATTTTTCCACTTTCTCGTGATATGAGCATACTACCTTTGAGTTGGAATCCTTTGGATGATGATAAAATATAATTTTATTAACATAGAAGAGTGCCTTTCTTTGATGTAGATCCTCTACAGTAAAGAAAAATGTTCAGAAAAACTAAGTCTTGACCTGGACCCAGTCGATCGTTTTCCTCCGGAGATCTTCCTGGATATACTATCTCCTAGGGAGCATGCCCATCATATGAATTAATCAATGGAACCATTGGGTGAAATTACTATTCTTGGTCATCCATCACCTCTTGCAGTACTAAATGTTCTCTTGGGGATCCTCAGTGCCTTTATAGTGATTGGATAGGTCGAAGTCAGAGCTGGGCTGGGATATGAATTTTATTAAATAGACCACCTGCACCCAGACCATTATGTTCACCAGCGATGATTTTAGGGGCTAAATTTCTCTCATGGGCTAATTTTCCATGGTTTTTCCAAAAATGAGATTCACTATTTTAAAAATGATTCACCCAAATTCTATAGGATGAAATTATTTTACCTTCAAAATCGCCAAAATTTTATAAAAACTATATAAAATACTTAGAAATTTGAATATTTTAAAAAAAAATATCGCCAAACATTTATAGTTGACATATGAAGGATTAGTAATATTCACCAAGGTTTCTACATTTTAAAATAAATTTTCATCCTTCAAATCATCCCTGATGTTCACATGGTGTGTCCCTCACTAGTTCACATGTGCTCCTTCTACCACAACAACCATGGCCTACACTTTCCAATCCTCCATAAAAATATTCTCCATTTGTATTATGAAGACCTCTACCGACTTTGTCCCATCAAAGCATGGTGCATCAGATATTTCAGAACCAATCCAACGTACTTATTTAGTGATCCACACACACATATGGGTGGAGATATCATACATCCTATTCTACCATGTTTCGAAGGAAACTTCTGAATCCATGCCATCAAATGTCACAATTCTCTAAATAAGCTCTCCATCTGTGGTGAGATTGATACAATCCTCCCTGTTCCCAGTGATCTTATAGATATTGTCAATAACATAGCTGTTAAAATATTGTAACTGCAAATAATATTCTAATTATAATTGAGTTATTATTATATACATCAATCCCCTTTTGTGGATTGATCATGTCAGGACTTATATATGAATAATTCCCCTTTTGCGGATTGGTCAAACCATGTTTAAATGGTGTTATTTGAGAAGTCACCCCTTAGGGATTATTAAAGTGGTTTTAACCACTATTGGGTGAATTCGATCATTCTTGGTGAAAATACATAACCCTAGTGCCCCTTATCCAATATAAATAAGAGAAGATGGTGCCTCATTCACCCAGTCACTCTATCACTCATCTAGTGCGGACGTTTTGGAGGTAGCTGTAGTTGGAAGAAGAAGGAGAGAAAGGTGCATGGTCAGTCTTGGGTTATTGTTGGTGGTTTTGTCTTTAGTCTTGGCATTGTATTGGCAATCTATAATCGAGTAATTTTTTTCTAGGTTTTCTCCCCCTGAGGGTTTCCCAGGATAAAATGTTGTGTACCTTGTGATTGTGTTTCTTTTAGTGATCCTACTTATGCTATTATTGTCCAATAAATTTAAAAGAACTTAATAGCATCTATTAATTTAATATGGTATCAGAGATGAACTGAATAGGGAACCTTTCACTAGGTAACCAAAAATGTCATTGTTGTTGTACAAGAAAATTATTGGAAGGGAATGTTTTCCTAAAAACCACCTAGGAAAGTGAGCCCTATCCTAGCACATCACTTGGAAGCTTGTGCACACCTTTTTAGTCGACAGAGCCTCCAGAAAGTGAAACCCTAGTTTTGACTGGTACCAGAAAACCAAGAAACCAAAACTAGAACCAGTACTAGAAGTACCAGTACAAATTTGCGCAGGTCCAATTTCAAGGGGTAAAATTTAGATTTTCTGAAAATAGACTGCTCCAGCCTACTCACCTTAGTCCAATGCATCTCCTGGTAAGTTCATAATCAATTTTTGAGCACTTTCATTTTTTGGTCATTTTTTGATGCAAGTCAGATATGAATGCCCTTAAAGATCCAAATATGCTAGCCTATCCGATAGTTAAGAACTCTAATTTCACCTATGAGTACTCGAAATCCACAAAGGGGTGTCCCACGATAGATCTTCTCTTTCCTTAATCCGTTCAATCACTAACAGGATCGAATCCTTTCGCTCTGTCATGATTTCATTCGCTTCAGTCCCGATCCCTATGACCTTCAACTCAACCACATAGTACTAAACTCTGTTATCCTCATCTGTTGGAGATAAACCTTTTTCTTCATTTTTTAGTGATAAACCCGTGACCACATTCTAATACAGACACACTACACTATGTCTACACAACTAGTTGAAATCCTAAGTCTTCTTTGCATGTGACCGAGATCTATGACCTTGTCTCTATTCCCTGTGTGTTAGCCACTCATCTCCAAGATCGATTGACATGATTTTAATTTTTATGGACATCGATGACTGTGGATGATTGCGAAACCACAACTTCTGTGGATGTTAATTCTCCTCCCGATCTCTGCAATGGAAATTGCTAGTTGGTGGAGGGGTTGATGTGAGTCGTTGATTTTCCAAGCATCGAAGATCGATGGTCCAATGCTATTGTGTAACTTGAAGCCTCATTGATGTTAACTCATCCTCCAATATTTGCAATGTATTCCGACCATAGATATATCTCCAGCATGATCTAATGGTCATGACTTAATTTATCGTTGACCCGACGATCCTCCTCTACCTTGCTCAGATATGATGGATTCTATTCATTGGGCATCAAACTACTCCTTTCATGCAATCCAAAGGTCTTCAATGATCTTAGCTAAATTATCTAACGACTGTTGAGTATTCCCTGGATGATTGTGATCTAACGATTATTATTTGTTAGTGGAATGATCTAACGGTCACTGAGTCTTCAACCTGTGATTGTGAAACCTTCCTCCTTCATTTCTTTGTAGGATCATTGATCCTTATCGTGATCGATGATAACATGAAGAACGTTCTCTAATGATCACATTTGTAGCATGGAGTTGTTTCTTATCTCCTCTGAAACGCCCTCATTCTTGGCCCTGCAACTCTTCTGCACATTGTTATGACAATCTGCACCTGTAATCACAATCTCAACTATATACAGGTTCCTTAATTTTGAGACATAGATACATCTAATTCTCACAAAGACTTCACACACCAACATACATCATGAACATATACTTTTTCAAGTTAAGATCGAAACAAAGCTTTATGTTATTATAATATCTCAATGAACTGTACATAAGTTACATAAGGCTCTAAATGCCTTCTCGACGTGAAACACTCAATGATTCCTCCTCTCTATTCTAATTAGTCTATGTTGGCCTATTTTATACCTTTTGGCCTGACTAGCATTCCATTGGCCACCCCCAATTCATCTAAGTCTTACAATAATATACAAAATGGATTCTGAACTATTTAAGGTTAAGATCCAACAAATCCTCAACAGATTCCTAAGGATCCTCTCTGATCCACTTTTCACTCAACCAAATCCATATTCTAGGATCTCCTAATCCATAAGATCCTCATGATATCTTCACAAGCCTAGTATCACCCAATTTATCACATATTCGAGAAAAATTACAATTATATCCTCACACACACATTCCTTACTCAAACCACTCAAAACATACATAATTACAAATAATCAAGACTTTGGGAATCAACTCCCTTGAAAATGCAAGACCTAGTCTAGGAAATTCTATAAGAATTTGGAAGTAGGATGCTCCTGCATTAGATTCCCAAGGTTGAAAATATTCATGATCTCCTGATCATGTGTTTCACATGTCGATGAAAACCCTCTAGGGTCCCAAAATTTGCACTGAATCATAGCACTTGCTCCATATGCTTCTCTATTTTGTTACTTCTTTTTTGTTGTTTTCACTTCTCTTGGCTTCCATACTTTATTTTGTAATGCCCCATTGTCTTTTCTTTCACAATATACCCTTGTTACTTGTCTTCTACTTCTTATTTTCTTCCTTGATGTTGTCTCCTTTTTCTGAGACACCTTCCTCATCATATTCCATACCATCTCAACCTCTATGTCTAGCTTATCCTTTGGCTAACACATACTCTGCCATTTGTTGATGCCTTCTCCTTGCTGAATCATGTTGTTGTTGTTGTCCACAGATTTCTACATCATGTCCTGAATTATATCTTCAGGATTCTTTCTCTAATTTCCTTCTTCTAGGTTACCTCTAATTGACACAATCATTTTCTCTTCTATTTGAATCAGGTCTGCATATTCTTTGCAGTCTTCATCTTTAGTCATCCATTTTTCTAGAAAATTTGATTCTTCCCCAATAGTCAACACTTGAGGACTACCTTCTTCCTTAGGAAATAGTCTAGGTGCTACTCCCATGTCATGTCCATCTTCCACTTGTATGCCTGCAATTTCCAGATCAAAATTAAAATTAAAACTTAGCTCTCTTTCTTTACATGCCATAAGAATTTCTCTTTCATTGCTAGACATATGTGAACATCTCATTTATTTGGTTGTACTTCCTCCTCTTTTTGATTCATGTTCTATCAATAATATCTCCAACAAATCCATCTCTTCATTCCACTTGACAAACATTTCATCAGAATGCTTCTCTTCAGCTTCCTATTGGCTATCTCCATGAGCCAATTATTTTGCACCTCCAACAACAAATCCTTTTGATTATCTTTCAATCCTTTAATCATCCAAATTTGTATGTGTTCTCCCTTGGATATCTTCATGAGATAACATAGCCTCATTCTCCATCAGAATGCAATTATGATCTTTCTGTTCCAAAATGTCTTTGTACATTTCCTTTACTTCCTCCATCTTCATGATAGATTCAAGTGATTGTATATAACATGATTTACCTGCAATCATACACAAATCATCAGAATTTAAAATATTAAGGCCTTCAACCTCTCCTGATTCCTATGTCAACATATCTTCATCATGATTATCTGAACTCTCCCAAGAGCTCATGAGACTGTCAACTAGTCTCCTTTCCATATCATCCTCTCCAAGGATGTCTCCTTACTCTGGTTAACAATAGTGAACTTCTTCCTCTGTTGTTAATGACCTTCTCTGGAACTCAAGTTCTATGAGTTTATCCTTCTGCATCAAAGCATTCATCCTCTGCTTCATTTCTTGCAATATTTTCCAAATCTTCTCCTCATATAACTGCATCAATGGCCACTAGACTTTCTTCTTCATAGTCCATCCATGTCTCTGGTTCTCTTTCATATTTTCCTCTTGAAGAATGTTTATCATGTAACTGATTTTACCTTTTATCTCAGTAATCTCTCTATCAAACTCTTCTTGACTCATATTCTCCATGCCCTTTACCTTCGCATATTTATTTCTATTGTGGATTTCCTCTGAACCTTTTCATTGACCTTCAGTGATCATTGTCTACCCCTCCTTTGTGAACTCCATATGTTGACTTGTGGACTGCCTCTAAGCCTTCTCTTGACAAGTCTTCATACCAATTCAATCTTCCCTCTAAGCCTGACCTCTTGGTATCCTTTGGTTCTCTGCCTCTGAAACCACCTTCTGAGCAACTCCTTTTCTCCTCTTTGGATTCTGCAGTACTCCACTTTTCTTTGAGAACATGTAACTTTCATCCTTGTTCAACCTTCAGCTGGAATATTCAAGGTTCTGCCACTACTTAAGAGCTCACATGCTCTCCCTCTTTAATAACACAACTCTTCTTCTGTCACAACCTCTTAGCTATATGTTGGTATCACCCTCTTTGTGTGTTACCTACAATCTGCAAACAAATCTTAAAACTAGAGTTAAAATAAAACATAGCATATCAGCCTTCAAGATCTCCACATGATATTGTCCCACCATCCATCTGCACTTGAATGGAATTTTCTTTTTCTCTTCCTTATTCTATCACATTTCCCTAAATCTGAATTTCTTTGTGTAGAATATCCTTGACCTCCTTATGCATTATCCTATGCATATTGTCTTATTTTCATATTTCCAATCTGAACTCCACCTTCACATTCTGTCTCTGTAACTATGAAATTATGTTCTCTATTAAAGAGAATTCCTTGCTATGATACCAAACTGATGCAAGTCAGATATGAATCCCCTTGAAGATCCAAGTTTGCTGGCCTATCCCACAATTAAGAACTCTAATTTCACCTCTAAGTGCTCGAAACCCACAAAGGGGTGTCCTAGGATCGATATGATCTTTCCTTTGTTCGGTTGCTAAAAAGATCAAATAATTTCGCTATGTCATGATTTTATTCGCTTTAGTCCCAATCCATATGACCTTCAACTCAACCACATAGTACTAAACTTTGTTATCCTCATCTATTGGCACTAAACCTTTTCCTTCATCTGTTGGCACTAAACCCATGATGACAGTCTAATATAGAGGTGCTACACTATGTATACACAACTTAATGAAATCATTTGTCTTCTTTGCATGCGACTGAGAGCTATGACCTTGACCCTATTCCCTCGGTGCTAACCAATCCTCTCCAAGATCGATGATCATGATTTTAATTGGTTTGGCGATCGATGAATATGGATGATTGTGGAACCACAACTTGTGCAGATGTTAATTCTCCTCCCGATCTCTGCAATTTAAACTGATCATTGGTGGAGGGGTTGATGTGAGTTGTTGATTTTCCAAGCATCGAAGATCAACTGTCCAATGCTATTGCGGAACTTGAAGTGGCATTGATGTTAACTCATCCTCTGATATCTGCAATGTATTTCCACCGTAGATGTGTCTCTAGTATGATCCGATGGTCATGACTTAATCTATCGTTGACCCGACGGTCCTCCTCTTCCTTACTTAGATATGACGATTGTTTTTCATTGGGTATCAAAATACTCCTTTCACACATTCCAATGGTCTGGAACAATATTATCTAGATGATATAATGACTTCTCAATCTTCCCTGCACGATTTCGATCTAACAGTTGGTGAGTATTCAACCTGTGATCGTGAAACCTTCCTCCTTCATTTCTCTGTAGGATCATCGATCCTTCTCATGATCGATGATCATAGGAAAAATGTTCTCTGTTGATCTCGTTTGGAACAAGGAGTTGTGCCATATCTCCTCTACAACGCCCTCATTCTTGGCCCTACAACTCTTTTGCGCACTTTTATGACAATATGCACCTGTAATCACAATCGCAGCTATATGAAGGTTCCTTAATTCTGAGACAGAGATACATCTAGTTCTCATAGATACTTCACACACCACCATACATCATCAACAAATACTTCTTCATGCTAATCTCGAAACAAAGCTTTATGCTATTATATTAGCTCAATGAACTGTACATAAGTTACATAAGGCTCTAAATTCCTTATCGACTTGAAACACTCAACAATTACTCCTCTTTGTTCAAATTACTCTCTGTTTTCCTATTTTCTACCTTTTGTTCTGATTATCATTCCATTGGCCACAACCAATGCCTCTAAGGATTACAATAATATACAAAAGGGATTCTAAAATGTTTAAGTTTAAGATCCAACAAATCCTCAACAGATTCCTAAGGATCCTCTCTGATCCACTTTTCACTCAACCAAATCCATGTTCTAGGATATCCTAATCCCTAAGATCCTCATGAGATCTTCACAAGTCCAATATCACCCAAATTCTCACATATTCAAGAAAAATTACAATTATATCCTCACACATACATTCCTCACTCAAAGCACTCAAAACATACATAATTAAAAATAATCAATACTTTGGGAACCAACTCCCTTGAAAACATAAGACCTCCTAGTCTAGGAAATTGTACAAGAATTTGGAAGCAAGATGCTCCGGCATCATTTTCCTAGCTCCAGGTCAAGATGTTTTCAAGCACCAATCTTTTTGAAAAGTTAGAAGGTGTGGAAAAATTTCGTTCCTGGAAGTATAGGATTTCACTCATTCTTGAAGAGAATGACCTGGCAAAATTCATAAAGGAATATGTATTAGAACCTGAAGAAGATGCAACCAAAGAAAAGTTCAAGAAAGATATGGTTAGGGCCAAAAGTATTATTGCAGACTCTATTAAATATCACTTGATCTGTCAAGTGTATTCTAATAATAATCCAAAATATATGTTTGATTCCCTAACCAGAATGTATGAAGGAAATAACATCAACCAAAAGATGAACTTGAGAACCCAACTCAAGAATACAAATATGCAGAAAGGAGAAACAATTCAATACTATTTATATAGGGTTACTCATTTCAAAGAATAGTTAGAAGCAATTGGATATAATCTGGATGAATATGAACCCATCATGACCACTCTTAATGGTCTTACAAGACCTTGGGATGCCTTCACCCAAACCATCTGTGCAAGAAATGAGAAACTCCAATTTGACAGTCTGTGGGAAGAATTTGTTCAAGAAGAAGCAAGAGTAGCTAACCAAGAAGCAATACTTTTAAGGGATGAATACCAAGCCCTAGCTTCTCATGCTAAAGGAGGAAAGAAAATGTCTCATTTCAAAAAGGAGACCCATATCCATAAGTATTCTTACTCCCCAAATAGATTCACCCACTTCCATAAAGAATCTCACCCTCCAAGGAGATTCCAGAAATATCAGAAAGGTCAAAGAAGAGAAACAAATTTCTCCTCTTATAAATTTTATGATTGTGATAATATGGGACATATTGGTAAGAATTGTCCTACCAAAAGGGAAGAATACTAGAAGAGAAATAAAAAAATACATCATTTCCATGCAGTTGAAGATGATGAGCCACCCAAGAAGTTGACTAAAGAAGAGATTGCAGATTATGTTTTATTTTCCACCCTCTCAGAATTCATGACACCTGGAGAAGATAATTGGATCATAGATAGTGGTTCCTATAGCCACATGATAGGTTAGTGAGACATTCTCTCCATCCTTACAGAAAATAACTTTCCCTAGAAAGTTACACTTGGAGACGATTACTAGTACCCTATCAAAGGAGTGGGAGAATCCACCTACAAACTTGATTTAGGGACCTCGATGAGAATGAAGGATGTACTATATGTACCAGGTTTTTAAAAATAACTTAATTTCTATCTCATCTTTAGATAAGAAAGGTTTTAGGGTTGCATTCATAGACGATGAAGTTCTTATGTGGCCTAAAGGAAAAACCATACAAGATGCAATTGTCATTGAAATAAAATAAGGTGGCTTGTATAAATTAAAAGGTCACTGAGATGAAAACTTGACTCACTCCACTGAGAGTCCATGTGAACTTTGGCATAGAATAGTATCTCACATAAACTACAAATCCTTCCCATATGTAAGCAAGGTATTTATAGGTCTACCAGAATTCAAGGTTGATCATGAAAGTGTGTGCAAGGGATGTGCACAAGGAAATAAAATAAAGAATCCTTTCCCAAAGAGTGACAATAAAGAAGAAGGAATCTTGGAGCTCATCCACTCATATGTATGCGATCCAATTCCATCAACCTCTCTTAGTGGGTATGTATACTATGTGTCATTTATTGATGATTATTCTCACAAGACTTAGGTTTATTTCTTGAAATCAAAAGTTAAAATATTTGGAAAATTCAAGGAGTTCAAAGCCTTGATAGAAAATATCCCTGAAATAAAAATCAATATACTCAGGTCAGATAATGGATGAGAATACACCTCAAAATAATTTGTAAGATTTTGCAAAGATTCTTTATCAAGAGGGAGCTCACCACTCCCTATAATCCTCAGCAAAATGGTGTAGCATAAAGAAATAATAGAAAAATAATGGTAGCAATGAAGACTATGATCCATGATCAAGCTCTTCCAATTCACTTATGGGATGAAGAAAAAAGAACAACAATTTATGTCCAAAATAGATTATCCCATAGTGCACTTGGATTCAAACCCCTTGAAGAAATGTTCTCTGAAAAGAAGCCATAAGTAAGCCATATCAAGATATTTGGTTGTCTAGTGTTTGTACACATTCTAAAAGAAAGGAGAACTAAGTTGGATCCTTCAGGAAAGAAGGGAATATTTGTTGGATACTGTGAGGTCTTTAAGGCCTTCAAAATTTACATACCAGGTTACCATCACATTGGGATCAATGAAGATGTAACCTTTGATCAAGATGCAATACTCAAGAAATAAAGAAGATTTTAGCTTGAAGAAGTATATGAAGAAGAAACTGTAGCTCCCAGAGTTGTAGAACCAATGAAGGAAGTTACAATTACACATGATGATGAGATTACAAAAGATCATGATATGATAAAAGCTCAAGAACCTCCCCAGATGACGATCTCTCACAAGAGAAAGATGACTTGGGAAAGGGATATTATTCAATATGGAGAGAAGTATGGTGCCCTAGAAGGAACCATGAGACAAAGCAAGAAACCTAAGTCATTATCCAGTTATATGGCTTTGATGCATGATCTCATAGAAAAATAACCTACTTTCTTTGAAGAATCCATTCAGAATAAATAATGGGTGGATGCCATGACAGTAGAATACCAATCCATTATAAATAATTATGTATGGGAAATAGTTCCCAGACCAAAGAAAAAAGATTTGGTATCTTCCAAATGGATATACAAGATAAAACATGATGCATACAAAAGTATTGAAAAACATAAAGAAATATTTGTAGCTCATGGATTTTCTCAAAAGGAAGGAATTGATTATGAAGAGACATTTTATCTTGTAGCCATATACACTTCTATGTGAAAACAACCTTCTTAAATGGTTTTATTGAAAAAGAAGTGTATATAGAACAACCTCAAGGGTTTGAAGTTGAAGATAAAAATAATAAATTTTGCAAGTTGAAGATAGCTTTGTACGGGTTGAAGCAAGCTCCTAGAGCTTGGTATGGTAGAATTTATAGTTTCTTGATGATATTGGGATTTACCAATAGTAAAGTTGATTCTAACATTTACTTCAAGGTTATGAATGATGAGCCAATTATATTGTAGTCTTATGTGGATGAATTATTCTTGACTAGAAAAGAAAAGCTCATCAACAAATTTAATAATAATCTCATTCTAGAGTTTGAGATGAAATACCTAGTCCCGATGCATTATTTCTTAGGTCTTGAAGTTTGGTAGAGCCCAGAGAAGATATTCCTTAACCAAGGAAAGTATGCAGTTGAAATACTGAAGAGGTTTGACATGTTGGAATGTAAATCCATGAACACACCCATGGAAACAAACTTGAAGCTCCTCGTTGATACTTCGTTAGAGTTGGTTGATGCTACTCTGTATAGATAGATTATTGGTTCGTTGATGTATCTGACGAATACCAGGATAGATATATACTTTGTTGTGAACACCTTGAGTCAGTATCTAGTAGAGCCCATACATGTTCACCTTGTAGCTACAAATAATGTGATGAGATACCTTAAGGGTATGTTGGAATTTGGTCTCTGTTATACTAGAGATCATGACTTCAAACTGTATGGTTATACTGATTCAGATTGGGATAGAAGTGCTTCTAATAGAAAGATATCTTCATGATGTTATTTCAGTCTAGGGTCATCCATGACTTCATGGCATATCAGGAAGAAATACAATATTTCTCTTAGCATGACATAAGTGAAATGCATTGCAACATGTTCCACCAGTTTTGAATCCATATGGATTCAGAAGTTGTTTATAGGTCTATTCGATCTGGATATGGAATCCAACATGATTCTATGTGATAACCAGAGTTGCATAAAGATGGCGGAGAACCCAATGTTCCATGATAAGTCAAAGCACATAGAAATTCGGTATCACTACATTCGTGATATGGTGGAGAGAGGAGTTGTAAAGCTCCAATATGTTGGCACATA
Organism: Picea sitchensis; assembly: GCA_010110895.2. Classification (NCBI taxonomy): domain Eukaryota; kingdom Viridiplantae; phylum Streptophyta; class Pinopsida; order Pinales; family Pinaceae; genus Picea; species Picea sitchensis. Next base: position 26,539 of record SNQJ01S0044010.1, read on the forward strand.
TGATCAGGTTGCAGATGTGTTGACAAAGCCTTTGGCTCGTGTAAAGTTTGAATACTTTCGAGACAAGCTTGGTATAGTCTAAAAGGACCTCCCTCGAAAGGGGGAGTGATGTTGATGATACTATGGTATCCTGAAAAACAACGAGTAGCTCCATTAGTATTTTATATCCTAGGGGATTGATCATCCCTGGACATATCCTGAAGGTCGAACAAGGATGGTCTGTTAGAGTACCTATGCATGTATATGCCAACTGTGGTCAGTAGTGGTAGCTCTGTTAGGATTTTATATCCTAGGGAATATTTTTGCTTCCTAGGTAGATGCCAAAGGTATGGTAAGGATGGTCTGTTAGAGTACCACATGGTAGCTCTATTAGGATTTTATATCCTAGGGAATCTTTTGATTCCTAGGTAGATCCCTAAGATCCAGTAAGGACGGTCTGTGAGAGTACCACAAAATTTTGTTGTTGGACCTACCTCATTCTGTTTCCATATGATGACGATGATGTTATCTCAGCCTCGTGCTGATGACGTTGTTGTTCCATCCTCATGTCGTTGTTGATGATGTTGTTGTATCATCCTCGTCCTATTGATGATGTTGTATCAACCTTGTGCTATTGATGATGTTGTTGTATCAACCTCATGCTATTGATGTTGTTGTTATACTAATTGATGTTGATGTTTCAACTTCATATAGATGATGATGATGCTACTCCAGCTCCATGCTATGAACGATGATGGTGAGAAAAACTTTCGATGATTTATAGATGTGCAAGTAAATGTTACATATGTTGGTGATGTTTCTTCCGTCTCTCCCTCTCTCTCCTATTGATGTTGTATTGGGTTATGTTAGTATAATAACTTTCTTGTTAAGGGGGAGTGTTGAAATATTGTAACCGTGAAGAATATTCTAATTATAATTGAGCTATTATCATATAGATCAATCCCCTTTTGTGTATTGATGATGTCATGACTTATGTATGACCAAATCCCCTTTGTGGATTGGTCGAACCATATTTATATGGTGTTATTTGAGAATTCATCCCCTAGGGATTATTAAAGTGGTTTTAACCACTATTTGGAGAAGTTGGTCCTTCTTGGTGAAAAGACATAACCCTAGTGCCCCTAATCTAGTATAATAAGAGAGCATGTCTCCTTGTTCACTCACTCACTCAGTCACTCATCTAGTGCGTAAGTTTTGGAGGTCGCTGCAGTTGGAAGAAGAAGGAGAGAAAGGTGCATGCTCAATCTTGGGTTATTCTTGGTGGTTTGGTCTTTAGTCTTGGAATTGTATTGGAAATATACTATTGAAGAATTTGTTGTTGGTTTTTCTCCCCCATGAGGGTTTCCCAGGATAAAACGTTGTGTACCTTGTGATTGTGTTTCTTTCAATGATCCTGCTTATGTTATTCTTGTCTAGTAAATTGAAAAGAACTTGATAGCAGCTCTAAATGTAGCAATAGCTTTGTGCATCCTCATCCACCGACTCATTGTATCTATCCCCTTCATAAGGGTATAGAGGGGAACCACATGCAGGGTATCAGTCGTAAATGACATCTTCCTCTTCTTCAAATTCAACAAAAAATTATTGTCGAAGGCCCACTCAATACCAAGTAATGCAGTGTATGGGTCAAAGTCATCCATAATATTTATGACCTCAAAGGAAACCTTCGTATTCACCCTTCTATGTTTCCCTCAACTTTCTCTAGTCAACCTATAGGATATATGTAGTATTTCTTTTCCAACCGTAGCTGGATGGGAGACCAAACCAATTTTGGTATCCCCTTCAAATCCCAAGACTTCTTGAGCATAATGTTTATGTAAGACCCAAGATCCAACATGACTCCATCCATTTAATAACTCCCAAGTTCAATTGTCATTTTGAATTCTTTTCTTGCGCGGTTCTTCTTACTGATCTGGAATAAATCTCTTTTTGGTAGGGGGAATAATATGTTTTCTCTATCCCTTGTTCCCCCATGCAAGTGGATAACATTTGTGTCAACTTTCACGTAGAATCTATATCATTTATAAATCACAAACAAAAATGAAATAAAGTACTTGGTCTTCGGTCTTTGTCTCATGACCCAAGTCACACAATGCTTCTACATGCACTATGCACTGCAATTACTCAAGGGGATGTTACTTAATGTATCTTTTCTCAATGCATTACAACTCATCCTATTTGTCTGCTTCTTCCAATGACTTCTGCATCACGTACTATATTTCTTTGCACACGTGAGCTTCCTCCAAAGATCTTTGAGTTGTGAATTGAAATTCCTCTCAAGTGTGAGCTTCCTCCAATGAACTTTGTGTCGCATTCTATACCTCTTCATGGATATGAGCTTCCTCAAGATACCTCTATGTCACATGTGACACTTATTCTCAAATATGGGCCTCTACAAGTGACCTTTGTGTCATGCACTACAGTTCCTCATGCAATCTTTCTTCTTCCAACACCTTTTGTGCATTGCACATAAATGATTTCTGCTGAGAAAAATCAAACTTAGGAGAGGGATTTTATGATTTATTATCTTTCCCTCCGACCCCTGAATTCATCTCTCACCATGCTTAAATTCCATTATTTTCTTTTCTCCTCCTTAGGTTACTACCCAAAAATAATCCTTTTGATACTTCTTTTGGTTTTTGTGTGGCTCTGCATGCACCATGTTGCAATGAATATGATATTCCTCTCACTTATTTCCTAAGTTAGGTTATTCCTCTATTACATGCTCAGGAACATAAAAATAGGAAAAAATCTCATGTGATTTGGTGCAAAATCTTGATACATGACCAAGATATGCACAATTGAAACATGCGGGGGTTCTTCCTCCCCCTCCTCCATATCCTCATCCGAAACCGCACCCATATCTTCCTCTGGGATATCCTTGGTATCCACCTCTTTCCACACCACCATGATCACCACCCTTCTATTCTTCATGTACCCAGAATGCATCGTAGGTATTGTCTTGCATCAACTGGAGTGACTGGGAGTTGTTTACATCATGTCCCACAGATTTACAGAATTCACAAAATTAAGTATGGGGCATCTTTTGATACTTCTCCAAATTTTGGAAGTGAGGTGGTACATGACCCCATTATCTACAGATATCACACCACTTCGCCTAAGGCCTAGTTCAAAATGGACTTGGTTCTCCCATCTCCACATAATTCAGAAGTATAGGGAACTCATCCATGTGATGTCCCTTAGAGTGACATGTGGTACACCATACGTGCTCACATATGACTTCGGTATTCACCATGTCCTAAAATTACATTGTCAGATTGGTTAGTTGTGATTTCACCTGTGCCAATCCTATCAATGTCTCCATCCCACCTAGAGTAGCCTCCAAGTGCATCACGATCTCCAATGCCTCTGATTGAGTTGTCACCTTTTTCTAGGTAAGAGGTACTCATATATGGTAGAGTAACCCCATAATAAATCACTCCCTATACTACAAATTCTATATTTGGAATGTCATCCTATCCAACAAAATCTTGAACTGCTGATCATAATGCCACATAGTTTATCCTTCCTTTTTCTTGATCTCCTTGATCTCTGTAATACACTGAAACTCCGAATTAGGATTTTGAAATTCCTTAAGTAGGTCTCTCTTAATATCTTTTAGGAACCTTTCATGTCTCACTGGTTCCATGATATTGTACTCATATACCACATCAAGGCTCTATCCCTGAACATGGTCTCCAATTGAACAATCTTTGTTGCTTCATTTGTGATTCTTTTCATAGACCATATTGATTCACACATGAACCAATGTTTTTCTTCATCATCTCTACTTGTTCCATGGAACACAAGTAACCTCATGGTACTATCCCGAGTTTCCATTCTCAAGCTTGAACTAAATTCTCCTCTTTGACTTCTCGTTGTCAGAATTCTCAACACCAATACTCATCTTGGTGAAGTAGCATTTATTTCACCTTCTTCTTCACTCGTTTCTTCTCTTCTTTCTTCTCCTACTCTTTCTCCTACTTCAATTGCCTTACTATATTCAATTCTTTATTCTTTATTACAAATGAAAAAAGGGGGTAGTTCAAGGGTGGGTAATTCCATATTCTTCTAGCATTTCTTGTGAGGGGACCTAGACGTTTTCTACTTGTAGCCACACAAGACCATCCACTATTTCCAATTCTTATCCCCCACCACTAGGGGATACTCCATATTCCTCTCCTTTTCTTGTGCCTCTACTATGTGCCCCATCTTCCCCTGAGTTTGCAGAACCCCAAAATAGCCAAGGGGTTCTAACTTTGTCTCCTATGGCCCTACTACTACTACTACTACTACGACTACTACAACTACTACTGGTATCTCCACCAGACACCCTACTTGCAATGCCATGCCTCTTTGTGGGTATATCCTTGTATGTGATCCTCTCTGGCACAACAAACTCTTCCACACCACCTCCTCGTGTGGTATCCCTTTTATTCATCTTGGTACTGACCCCTCATCATGAAACCCTTTCTATATTCCTTCCACTCCTTCATTTCACTTTCGTTCTTAACTCAACTCTTCTTGCGTATCTCTCGACTCTTTTTCTCCTCTTCTCCTCCGGTTCCATCCCATTCATCACTTCATCTCAACAACTTATGTATTCTCCTCCAAGGATCCAACTCCTACCTCATTTCCCCTTGTCTTTTCACCCCCTAGTGCTAGGGGAGTCTACTCATCCATCCTATAGGGCTCCATGCACATCAACCCTCTCTCCACAAACAACGTCTTTATCTAGAGTGGTATTTATTCCAACAGTCTCATTCTCGGACCTTTCATGAATTTTCTCTCAACCTCGGTGAAAGAATCAATGTACTCAACAAAAAATTCACCAATATACCCCTCCTTGAATCAAGCAAACCAAACATCAATGGCTCGATTCAACTTGTTTTCCAACGCCTTTAGCCTATCAAGCATGACTTGATTTGAAACCATTAGTTCTAAAGGCCACAAAGAAAAATTGGTAGCATTTTTCCTTTTTAGCCATTCATACAAATAACAAGGAAATTCAACAAATAGCGTCTCATGCATATCAGTGTAGAGATACTTATCTTTCCATCACTTCACATTGAGTCTTAGTCCTTGAGTTTCTTGCTAGGAAAACTCTTGCTCCTTTGCAGTTAACTAGTTTTGAGTTTCCTCCATAGATGGATATCACATCATTTCTTTCTTTCATCGCTCAATACAAGAAGTTTAAGGGTTCCAACATTAGAACCATTTGTTGGGGTGGAACTGCACATATCTTTCCTAAAAATGGGGGGTTAATACCGAGGGTTTATTTAGAGTTGACTAGCAAAATACCCAAAACATTGACATATCAATATTCAACCAATATTGAAAGTCTCACTCACATTGACATATCAATATTCAACCAAGGCTGAAGAAAGTCTCACTCAGAACACTATGAGAATCATAAATACCATCTGGTATTGTGTCGAGGTTGAAGGCTAAATGCACAAAAATCCATCTTGGATGACATTTATACATTCCATGATTGAAAACTTACTAATATCAATATGCTAAAACAATTTTACACACATATCCAGTTGAAACATAAGTGACACATGATACATCAAAACTGTTGTAGCTTTATTAACACCCTCATTTCATCAGGCACATATACACATTAAGAAAAACATTTATTGAAAAGTAAAATATGGTCTCATATTCACTCAGATAAGTCCCATAATTACAATACAGTGTGCCATGTACATTCTACTAGACTTTAAACATATGAGAGACTCATACACATGATTACATACATCACAATGCTACAGAGACTCAGAGTGATCTCTTTGACGCTAGAAAACAACAATGTTTCAATGAATCAACCACAATCAACACCAACCTTCTCTTTGTCATCCTTTCTTCCTTTTATAGCCATCTCAGCTCTGGAGTTCTGTCCCTTTCAGCTATGCTCCACTCGCTCAAATAACTAACAATCTCGCACACTTTTGTTAGTGTATTGCATTCCATGTAGCCTTTCGGCATCGAGGTGTTCTTAACTAACTCACCATATCGTCCTCTTTCTACTCCATGTTCCTTTGTGCCACTGACATTAATCATTCAAGAATGTTTCCTCATGCCTCCTTTCTTTATTCCAAAGTGTGTCTTCTTGATTTTTGGCATGCATCCCCAAACTCGGCCTAGTGCACATTACCAAAACTTGTGAGAACTTGATATGGTGTGTGCTTTTTGTCAACCCTCGCTCATCTTCTTGGGCACAAACAAAACTAGAGTGAGCATGCACAACTTCATTTGTGTGTGTGCACAAGATTAATCCAAAACCTTGGGTGCCAACATAAACTTCATAATAAAAGATTTTAGAATATTGTAATATTTGTTTTGATGAACTATTCCTGTAAAATATCCATGATAGTTTACAGATCATATCATAACCACCATTGATACTAAATGCCATAAAAAATACTCAATAATCATACTTTCAATTACCTTCCCTTTTTCATTTACCTCTAAAATTATAGTATTTGTCACCATAAGGTTGGGCATCGTAAATGCAAATAATATGGACATATATGGTACTTTAGTAAATGTGTAAAATCATGAATGTGGGTGCCTATTTTCCTTGTTTTTTGAGAAAATTAATTATATTTTCACAAGTTTTTCAACATCTGGTAAACAAAAGTATTTTTTTATTTATAATTTCACTTCACAGTAAGAACAAAACTTGTTAAGAATTGTGTTATATTTCTATTGATTTTTTTTTTAATTTTATTTATTAACATTTGACATGTCAATATAGCAATTTTTTGAAAGTATGCTTATTAAAAATGAAGGGAATGATAATGAGTTATTTTTTGAGCCGTCAATGTATTCATTATTAAACATTTTTCTATGAAAAAAAATATGTTGCAATAAATATAAGCAAATTCTGTTAAATTATGACTATAGTTTTGAATTTAATGGATGAATATTATAATTACTGCAATTTTTTGAATTTGATCAATCTGAAAATGTTGTATATTTTAAACACATTTAGTATGCTACCATGTATATGCCTTAATCATGATCTAAAAGTAAAATCTAAAAATACCCTTTTGGAGAGGACAATGAAAGGTTGGGTAATATAATTTTTCCATAATTTTGCACTGTGTATTATTGTAGATATTGATTTTTTATTTCACTGAATCATCATGTCATCTAAAAATAATATGTAGACATTTTTTTTTTATAAAATTAATTAAAATTACTAAAAAATAATTAAATTGAATACAAATTGTATCAAATGAAATTAGATTCAATTATAAAAATGTTGGTATTATTTCTGAAACTAGACTAATATTATTTTAAGGAGTCCGCTCCTTCCAAAGTTGGAGTAAGCTAGAGATAAATCAAAGTTTTCTGAACACTGCCATAGTTGCAGGTTTTCAACCAAACTGATAGTTCGACCGAAAGTTAGTTTGTTTTCAGACGAAAGTTAGATTTAACAAAAACACTAAATTTCAGCCGAAAACCTCTTTTTCGCTTGAAAATTGGAAACTAGAAACATCTTGCAACCAAAACAAAAGGGGGGTCCAAATGCATCTTATCCTTCAGGGAGGTCACATGAAGTTGATGAACAAAAAGGTGGCAATGGGGTGTGAAGGAATAGGCACATGCATGAACGTGTGTGTTTTCTTAGAAACATATATGTGTTCTTAATCCTATAGCCACAGTCCTCACTGAACTACCACACACACTTGCCAAATAAGAGTTTTTAGGAACATGCACACATTCTCGAGCAAGCGGATGCACATGCTTAGGAATGTGCACGTGTTCCTAAGAAACATGTCTTCTAAAAAAATTGAAATAAAAATAACTTGCATGCTTTACGAATGTGTGCATTTTTCTAAAGCATGCACGTGTTACTAGGAATAGGAATGTGTTTTCATTATTCCTAACACAACATCTCTCTCTCTTTGTCTC
>SNQJ01S0044010.1:55976-67384 GCA_010110895.2 Picea sitchensis
ATTAGCCACGTGGTTTTCTTCTCGAGGGACAGCTTCTATTGACACTTTTTTGAAGGATTTTGAAAGGGTTAGAGCCACATCTCGGTACTTTTTCAACTTTTCATTTTTAGTGTCAAATCTCATCAAAACTTGTGATACAATGAGGTCTGAGTCTCCTTTTACTTCCAGGATTGTAACACCTTTTTCAATTGCTAAATTGAGACCTAGAATCAAGGCCTCATATTCGACAATGTTGTTGGTGCATCAGATTTCTAGCCTATATGAATGGTAAAAGACTTCACTAGAAGGGGCTATCAAAACTACTCTGGCGCCTGATCTAGAGCTTGAGTGTGATCCATCGAATTCTAAGGTCCAGATTCCTTCAGTTTCTTCAACGACATCCACATCTAACTTCCTTTCTTTGACGAACCAATTATTAAGGTCGCTATTGATGCATAAGAGTTGGTCACTTGGCTCATTAGAGGTTTCAATCGGGGAGCCAACAAGAGGCTCATTGTAGATGGTGAAGAAACCCCCTTTGGGATGAGGGATGGTCACTTTGGACTGTTGTTTATGAATACTTCCATTTAAATTCTCTACGATATCTTTGTGAAGAATAATCCCCAAATTATTCACAGCATCTATGATGACCACATTTATTAATAAAGGAGCACTGGGGCAGGAGTCGAAGGCCACCTCGAGGTTATGTTGGCAGCCAATTCGCATTTTTATATTGTCCTTATAAGATGCTTACACCAGTGTTTTGAAAACCTTGATTTTCATCGCAATCCTGGAATAAAATTATTTCACGCATTTGCACACTTACCTTTGTTCTCGTTTTCACGACTGCAAGCGTGAAAAAATTGTTTTCGAAGTCACATTAAAATCGCCACTGGATTGCTATGATCATTCTTGTCGATATTTTCATTTCGTTTCCAATTTAATCATTATTATACAATTGACAAGACTCCAAGATTCTTTACTCATTTGGCATTTTTGTTGTTAATATGATTTCAATTTTTATAAGGCTGTGATGATTTCTTAAGGATTGTGATTCAATCGTTGATTATTGGTGGTTTGATGTACTTTCATCCAATTCGTTGGCACATTGGTTTCATGAAAACATTGAGGTTGTGGTTAGACCCTTGCTATAAATCATTTCATACATATTTGACAAGATTGAACCCTTGGTGGTGATTTCGAATCATTATTTTGGTTTTAACACTATTGCTTGTGCAAATGTTTGGTCGATTTACCATAGATTTCATTGATTGATTGAATGGCATGGTTTTTAACATATGTGATAGTAATTGTTGAATCATTGTATGTTTCATCAGTTTTAGTGTGGGAAATGACTGTTTTGCATGGGCTGAGCTAGCTCCACCACCTTTGCACATTCTATCATTAATGCTTTCCCCCTATCCCGGGTCACCTCTGCTAGTTTTTGGGTAAGCCTGTGAGCGTTCTTCCCCTGCGTATACTCTGTTTGAACCCTAACCCATGCACCCTGCTCACCGTGTGCTCCTGTCTATGGCACCGGTGGTGCGCATAGAGCCAAATGGTAGCCAAACTCTGTTGTTATTCGATAATGTCCATAAGGATTTAGAAAGTAGTGGTTGGATGGTGTTTATACGGAGGTTCGATGGTTTCAACCTTTCGGTTGCCCAAAAAATCGCCCTCACCTTTGACAGGTGCAGGGCTAAATTCGGTGACATACAGCTCGAGCTGAATGAACAATTCATAAGCTCTGCTACAGGACTAGCAGCTATAGGCCAAAGGTGGTTTAAAAACTCCGAAGTCGACAAGGTGTCGTGGCCTTTACTATTCATATCAAGAAAGGTTGTGTCCTACGATAAAGGTATGCCTATTTCTACCCTCAAACCCAAGTGGCACGATCTTTTGGTAATTGTTAAACAGTTTGTGACCTGTGAAGGTCGGTATGGCTTGGTATTTCTGTATCACCTCCAGTTATTGATGAATTTCATGGGCTATCCTTTGACCATGCCACATTACTTCTTGTGTAGTCTTTACAAGATGTCTAAAAGATTCAAGCGCGAGAAGGCTGATAGCAGCCTTTTTCATCACGGCTTGATTAGACTCATTATTTTCCACCATTTAAACCTTAGTGGCGATAATTGGCAAGCCTTTCTATCTAGAAATGGCTTTTCTAATCCAGAGTCTGTTCAAATCGACAAGGCTGTGGTCAGTGAGACTTTGGCTAGACCAAACATGCCACTTCATATCCTTCTACCCCCTATCAAACCCTCAGTTTTCCCTGACTTGGACCTACCTGATGCCTTGGTTAATCCGTGTGCTAAGGATGATATTAAGGTCATCAAAATAACTGTGAGGAAAAAAGATAGCAGTGATACTACTGTCGACAAAAGGGGGAAGAAAAATGCTCGATTGATATGAAGACTTGCCCAAAACAAACCTAAACAGAACATCGACCAAAAGCCCATAGTGCTGAGCGAAGACTTGGACTCCGATATCGAGCATTTCCTAGCTGAAGAGTACCCCTATTCCTCTGGCCTATGCTCTAAGAAACCCTATGACTATGTCTCTAATTTACCCCCTTGCCTCAAAAACGACCCAAATTAACTGGGAATCAAGCTGCACAAGGAAACCCCTTGTAATCTGAACAAACCCTCGCATGTGATGCCAAAGCCCGAGCAACTATCATGCATCCAATGTAATGTGTGGCTAGAGCGTTATTACGCCGACGTTCCCTTGTTGCAATCGAAGATCAAATCGTTAGAGGAGCAAGTTACAGTACTGTCAAAAGAAAGAGATAGGTTATGGACCAATGAGAAGAAACACAAAACCACCGATTCAATTGTCTTTAGGAATGTCGAAGCAGCAACATCCTTCATCAATTCCAAGTTGTCATGATCGAAGCTTTTTTCTTACTGCTCAGGTATGAATTTCAGTATTAATTTTGTTTTATGAGTTGGTTTCGAATTAATATAACCGATTGGATTTGCTTTCAATAACTCTATTCGTTTTGATTCAAAATCATTCTGTTACTCTCGTTTTACCAAAACAATTTCGTTATAAATCATGAGTGGGAAATTTGTTTGCTAAACTCAGACACAGCTATGATTTAGTTAATACGATTTTATTGCTTTCAGATTAGTAGAAGTGATTGATTGGTTTTGACTTGGTTTGGTTCGCTTTAGAATGATTCTATTGGTTTGAATTAATGTAATCAATGGGGTTTGCTTTCGTTTAGTTCTGCCCAAATTGGTTTCGTTTTGTATAAATATCCTCGTTTGGATTTTGATTGCATCTGACCTTGAACAGGAAATTTATTTGCTAAAATCAGACACAGCTATGATTTAGTTTTTCATAACGATTGTGTTGATCTTGCATCGGTTCAATTCGTTCCTGTCTGATTTGATTCGCAAACAATGCTACCTGCCTCAATTAGCACAGTCGCTTGCACAATACGATGGATTCAAAGTTAGTTTGGATTTAAACGATCTTGTTAATTTAGTTTTGATTCAAAAAAGGATTGTGTTAATGGTTGAGGCGACATAAACTTTTACATGAAAGATATGCTTGATCGGTTACAGCCTGTTTTGGTTAAGACAGATTCAAACATGATTTTGTTTGCTCTCAAATTGGCATAGGAAATTTGATTTGAATAATTCATTTGGTTTCTAATTAGAAATCAAATATTTGTTTAATAGTTTGAATATAATTCTTTAATATTTGAATTGGTTTTGAAACGATTCTGTGTTCAATTTAGACCAACTACAGAATCGCAAGATTCTGTAGCTAGTCTTAAAAATTAGATTTTTGTCCATTTTATCAATAAAATATCCTCTAATCTTGTCTATTCTTGTCCTCTTATAGGTGCATACGAATTACAATGATCAATTGGGCATGTTGTAGCAGTTTAGGAGATATTTTTGTGATGTAGTTTTTATTTTAAGTTGTTAGTTTGAGTCAGAAATAGAGACTGGGATATTATCCCCAGATTTTTGTAAATTGTTTTGATAATTCCCATAGGGATGTTTTACCCTGTGGGAAGTCTTTAAATACTTGTTATTTTTTGTAAAAAAGGATCATCATCATTGTGGGGAGAACCAGACTATGGATTTATGATTCAGACTGAGATGAAATTTGATGTCTTGTAACAACTTTCGCTTTCAATATATCAAACTTTTGTTTGAAGTTTTCTGCATATCAGTTTGCAATTAATTATAGACTACTTTAGCTATCATGATTCATTGCATATTGATGTGATTTGATTTATATGTTTTCCATATCTGATCTCTCTTATTTATAAATACAACAATCACTCTATTTCAATTTAATGAATACAGGTTTATCTTTTCATTAATTGAATTGTTATGTACAATTTTTGCACATGGATTTATCTGGTTGCGATGATTTGTAAATTATAAGATTGTTGTAATTTTTTATGTCTTGTTTGTCCTATCATTTATATTTGAAGAGAACAACTGCTTCTAGTTTACGAGAAGCTCGTGGAGAATCTGGTGCAGGTTTCCTCCCATTGAACAGCTGAATCAACTATTGCATACAAGACAAACCTGAAGCATTACTTCAGGTCAGTTTTCTATATGATGTTTAATTGTTAATTTATTAGTGTTATTTAAGTAGTTTAGATAGATATATATATAGTTTAGGTTCTTAGTTAGGATTATTATTTTAGTTGTTTAGCTTAGATAGTTTTTCAGTTTATTTCTTTCTCATAAAATTATAAAAATAAAAAAACAATAGTTTTGTTGTCTTAGGACAGTTTACAAATGATTTTTGTAGGTTTTCATTTAAATATGTAATCTGTAAATATTGTACATTTGTGATTAAGATCTGATTCTGTTGTTAATTGAACATTTAATTTTATAGAATTATAGTTGTATAATTTAGGTAATAGATTGTATATATGTATTTTAGATTTATTATTTAGTTTGCTTTAAATTGTTTTCATTTAGATTAGTTATGTAGTGTAGTTTTCATTTGTTTTACTATGACTTAGATCGGCTAACGGAGCCGCTAAACCCATCAGGGTGGGTCATCTCAAACAGCTTGGGTTATTTAGACAACCCTGGACCGGATCCACTCTTCCAGTTGGCAAGCATTCAATTTCGCCCGTCGACAAATAGTGCTAGAAGGAGGGCCTGAAATTTATTAATGGCACGAGGCGGTCGCAAGACTCCTCCACCACCTAATCTCTCACCTATAGTGACAAGAAGTCATTCAAACGACAACATCCCCCCTCAAACAACAACCACATCAAACGACGATCCACAGATCACAGTTGAGCCAACAACCCCAAATCCTACAGGTGGTGACATACAAGAGATTATCCGCCAATCTCTCATAAGAAAACATAGTGCCTTAGTCCATTTAAGGCAGCCAAATCGACCTTTGGACCAACCCTTAGATTTCTCTGATATCAGAGAACAAATCGGAGGCACGAACCTCACTGTGAACCCTACAGATCCAATCCTCACTCCTGCTGCAGGAGGATCTGGTATACCTCCCTCACCACCTCCATCATCCTCTTCTTCTTCTGGAGAAAAATCTTTTGATGAAGGCAGTTCCCCTTCTCAGCCTTCCACACTGACTACACCAATGGCCAACTAGAACAATCCTGCTAGACCTTGGCTCGACCAGGATGCAGTAGTTGTACCTGGAGCTCAGCATCCCTTACCTAAACATTCGGAGAAGTGGCTTCCCAAGTTTGACCCTGACTCTAAACAGATCGTTGAAGATCACATTAAAAAGTTTATGTTAGCCATTAGACTCCACAATGTTGAGCATGAAGATGTAGTCTTTAGGTTTTTCCCCTATACTTTCGAGGGCAATGCATCTACATGGTACTTTGCCCAGCAACCCCATACCATCGTGTCTTGGGAAAAGTTTGAGTCATGCTTTTTGGAAAAGTTCGGAGACGATAAGCCTCTGGAAGTCCTAGTCATCGAGCTTTCTAACTTAAGAATGAACCCAAAAGAGAAAGTTAAAGAATTTAATCAAAGATTCTTAACACTTAAAAACTGAATCCCTATGGATTCCATGCCTGTCGAGAATCTTATAATAGCATACTATACTAAAGCCTTGCATCAAAGTATAGCTATTTGGGTTAAACGATCTAAGAAAGCCACATTGTTAGAGGCCTTTGAAGAGTCCAGCCAGATTGAAAAAGACATACTTAGTCTAAAATATACTACTAGCAACGAAACCGAAACTAGTTCATCTTCCAAAAAGAAGATCGAAATCCTCCCTAGACCTACTCAAAGTAAAACACAACCTGAAAGCTCTGATTTAGAAAACTTAACTAAAGTCGTTCAAAAACTATCGAATCAAGTTATAGATTTAAAAAAGACGGTCGAAGAAGCTTCCTCGAGTAAAGGACCTTACAAACCCCCATTCAGGAAACCTTTTCCCACCAACCGACCTAATCCGAATACTGAGGGCCTTAATCTTGAAACTCTGCAATACGCCCTTCAAACGATTCTAGAAGCCCAGAATAACTTGATGCCTCCTGAGATTCTGGAGGAGGTTGTTGAACAAGAGACATTTCAAGAAGAAGAATCTTCTCCAAACATTTTTGGACACTTCTCAGATAGCATCTTTCAAGGTAACTTCAAGACCGTGCATCCCTACAACACTAGGAGTAAGACAACAAACAAACCTTCTGCCGAAAACACTATGAATTTTCCCCCCAAGCAATCTAAACCAGCTGAGATTAAACAGATTCATGTAAACCCCAACTTAGATTATGATTTAGTTGAAGATCTTAAAAATTTAAGGGCTAACATTTTTGTTTATGAGTTATTGAAATTTCCATTTCTGCTACAAAAAATGTTACAAAATATCGCAGAGAATGGAAAAAATGGTAATTCAAACAGTAACAAGGTTGTGCAGAACAAAGTTCCTCCAAAGACTTCCACTAAGAAAAATCATGATCCTCATGATAAAGGAAGCCTTCCTGTAAATAATGTAAATAATGTAGATAAAGTAGCATTAGAAACTGCGAGTAAAAAGCCACAATCTACTACCCTTACTACTCGCCGAAATGTACCTCCATTTTTGTTAACTTTCGAAATCTTTCATAGAAATGTGCACAATTGTATGATAGACTCAGGAGTGTCATCCACTGTGATGCCATGTTCTATGTGTCAGAAGATTAACGTTGAATTTGAACCATCCACTTTAAAAATCATCCAGCTTGATCGAACTAGTGTAAGGTCATAGGCGAATTAAGGAATGTGCTTATAAGATTATCGTCTAACCCCAAGGTTCATCAAGTTATTGATATTATTGTCATGGATATTCCAGACGTGTATGGTCTGTTTTTAAGCAGGGATTGGTCGAAGCAGCTACACGGCTATTTCGCGACAGATTGGTCTCACCTATGGCTTCCAGAGAATGACAAGACCAACAAGATCAAGGTAAATAGTGAACGCTACCTTAAGTTCACGGTCACAGATTTGAATGATCCCAACGAACCATTTACACCTTCTGCTGATTCACCCGAAATACAAGGGATGGATACTTTTTTTGGCAATTTCATGGCCAAGGCTTCAGCTATCACCAACCCAGAACAGCAGTATGAGATTGTAGCATACGCGTAGCCAACAACTTCCACACAACGGTCTCATGCACCTAATAAAAATCAAATCTGGTATCTTTATTTTGACGGGTCAAAGTTCAAAGAAGGAGCTGTTGGAGGCTGCGTTATTATTGACCCCTCAGGTAACAAAAATCGGATTGCATGTAGACTAGAATTTGAATGTACTAATAACACAACAGAATATGAGGCTTTACTGCAGGGTCTCAAAAAATCTTTAGACATGAACATTCAAAATTTGGCTATCTTTGGCGATTCTGAAATCTTGGTTAGATAGGTAAGAGATTCTATCCACTGTCTGTCCCCGCATCTTAAAAGCTACCAATCCGAGGTATGGAATTTAATGAATAAATTTTCCACTTTCAATATAAATTATATTCCTAGATTGAATAATTCTGAAGTAGATCTATTATCTAACGTAGCTTCTAAACTCTTTCCTACAGAAGGCTTGTCCCCAGATGCATTCTTCGTCGAACTGTTGTTCAAGCCATCCATTCTCGACAACATCACGAACTGGAGAGTCTTCGACGACGATCAGCAGGTTATTATATTCCTACATATGGAGGAAACTTTTCAAGGCACGGTGATAGACAAATGCACTCATGACGACAATTTGCATGATTTCACGATAATACCAGATACTAGAACTCCTGAATCTTCATCGAACATGGTAAATTCGATCCCTAAATCTGTAGTTAGATTAGAGAAATTTTATGATCTTCAAGATAAATTCAAAAAATCGGTCAACTGTAAAACCAATAGTTCCTCGTTATCATATGAAAGAGTAAATTTAGGAACTAATGACAATCCGCAGTGCATTAATCTAGGGGTAGGATGTTCTGAACAAGAAAAAATTTCATTTATGAAATTGTTCAAAGAATTTAAAGATGTCTTTGCGTGGACGTATGAAGACCTTAAAACTTTTGACCCTAACATCATACAACACGTCATCCCTATGAAACCCCAAACCTTACCCTTTCAACAGAAATTAAGAAAAATGCACCCTAAGCTCGAACCGACCGTCAAAAATGAATTAAATAAGCTCCTAAATGCTAAGATAATTTTCCCTGTTAGGCACACTCAATGGGTTTCTAACCTTGTCCATGTTCGGAAGAAAAGTGGAGAAATCCAACATTGCGTCGATTTTCGAAACCTTAATAGAGCGTCTGATAAAGACAACTACCCTGTCCCACCCATGGAACAGATACTTCAACAGGTATCTGGTTTTGAAAGGTCATCCTTATTGGATGGTTTCTTGGGGTACAACCAAGTCCCGATGTCTCCTCCAGACCAACTTAAAACTACCTTCCGCACTCCATGGGGCACCTATGCTTATAGAAAAATGCCCTTTGGATTGATTAATGTCGGTGCCACTTTCCAGAGAGTGATGGACATTGCTTTCTGAGGCTTAATCAATCAGTCTGTCGTAGTTTACTTAGATGATGTTACTATATTTTCCAAAAACAAAACCGATCATCTAACTCATTTAAGAGTCGTTCTACAGTGATGTCGTAAATACGGCATTTCCTTAAATCCTAAAAAATCCATCTTCACAGTAGAATAAGGTAAACTCTTAGGATTTATTGTGTCAAGCAAAGGGATGATTATCGACCCCGAAAGGACTCAAGTCATCTCGAAACTTCCCCCTCCTACTTCTAAAAAGTCCATGCAGTCTTTCTTAGGCCAGATAAACTTTGTTAGGAGATTCATCCCCAGTTTCTCCGAAATGGTCAGACCTTTACAAAACCTAATTAAGAAATATGCACAATATCACTGGGGACCCCTAGAAAATCAAGATTTTAATGCAATAAAGAAGGCCATAATAGATGCTCCTTCTCTCATGAGCCCCGACTTTTCCCAAGAATTCACACTCTACACGTTTTCTTCTGACCGTTCCTATGTTGTCGTCCTAACTCAAAAGAACACTGAAAACAACGAAGTACCCATCGCCTTTATGAGCTCTGCTTTCAAAGGCACAGAACTTAATTACCCAGCAGTAGATCAGCAAGCCTACGCTGTTTTCAAAGAATTCAAGCACTTTCGGTCTTATCTTTTGAAATCTAGGAAAAAATTTATTGTCCCTTATCTAGCCGTTAGGCACCTATTAGTGCAGAAAGAACTAGGAGAAAAGAGGGCTAATTGGGTCACCTCCTTGCAGGAGTACGACATAGAAATTACCCCAGCTCAAATAGTGAGAGGTCAAGGGTTATGCAATTTAGTCGTTGACTCAATAGCAAGACAGCAAGAAGAAAACGATATGTCAAACCTAGGACAGCATGATCAAAATACAGTTTGTTGTACACAAAACTCTGTCAATCCTTGGTATGACGATATAAGATTCTGTCTTGAACATGGGGCAGCCCCCCGTTACCTAGATCCCACTAAAAGAAGAGCGTTAATATTAAAGTCTTCCTCCTTTCATTTGATTAATGGCATTTTGTTTTGTCAAAATTTTGATGGCATACTGATGCGTTGTCTTGAGAAAGACGAAGCAAAAAAAGTCTTACTAGAGTTGCATGCAGGAGAAGTTGGTGGGCATTTTGGTGGTGACACCACTGACCATAAAGTTTTGAGAGCCGTTTATTACTGGCCCACACTTTTTAGAGACGCCCATGCCTTGTGTCGTAAGTGTACTATTTGTCAAAAAGCATCAAGGCGGTTACAGAAACCAGACTTTCCTTTGCAGCCCATTTCAGTAGACTCTCCTTTTCAGCAGTGGGGCCTTGATATTATAGGTCAAATCAATCCGCCATCCTCTCAGCAACATAAGTTTATCATAACAACCACAGATTAATTTACCATGTCGTCTGAAGTTGCCGCATTAAGAACTGTGAATACCAGTCAGGTAATTGCCTTTCTAATTTCGAATATTATCACTCGTTTTGGTATCCCTGACTGTTTAGTATTCGACAACGCTTCTTATTTTTCGTCTCTTGAGATGAGTGAGTTTTCTTTAGAAAAATGAATTAAATTGAAGGATTCTTCTAGCTATTACCCCCAGGGCAACGGATTGGCAAAGTCAACAAATAAGAATCTGATTAAAATCATCAAGAGAACGGTGGCTGAAAATCACAAAAACTAGCACAATGCATTGTTAAACGTGATTTGGGATGATAGGGTAACACCAAAAACTGTTGTAGGTAACTCCCCCTTTTTTCTCGTTTATGGTAGAGAAGCAATTTTTCCACCACACATTCTTCTCCCTTCGCTACAGTTATCACAGAAAATACAAGGAGAAGACTGTCCCCCTTTGGAAAACCGAATTAACGCTTTGATGAAGCTTGAAGAGGTAAGAGCCCAATGTAAACGTAAGTTAGATCAACATCAACTAGTAGTTAAAAGTTGGTTTGATTCTAACTCTACCTCTGATAGGAATTTCGAAGTAGGTGACCTCGTCTTGAAATGGGACAAACCACATGAGGGAAAGGGAGAGCACATGAAATTTCAAAACTTATGGCTTGGACCGTTCGTAATTGCTGAGAAATTGGGTCCCATCTCTTTCCGATTGCAGAATCTAGAGGGTCAGCCTGACACCTATCTGGTAAATGGCCAAGCTCTGAAAAGATACTTCGCTTGATGACAACCCTTGTATACTATGTACATATTTTTCTTTTCTTTTCTTTTTCTTTGTTGTTTTGGCTTTGATTTCTCCTTTGTGCTTATCAATTTTTGTTTTTGGAAATACACATACCTGCATGCTGAGCTATTCGGACAACGAAAACAGAAAATTCCTTCACTGAAATGTCTGCTGAAAAATTGTATAAACATCAATTGTATACTTTTGAAATTTACATCTGTGTTGGCAAAAAGTTTGTTGTTTGAAAGA
>SNQJ01S0044011.1:12076-26623 GCA_010110895.2 Picea sitchensis
TTGTACCATAAACAAGTGCATCCAACCTTGTACCAAGTATGTACCAATCATGTATCAACTACTCATCAACTATGAATCATCAATATGTACCAACATCATCAACTATATACCTCATGTATGTGCCAACTCATCAACTACTTGTCTCAACCATATACCCAACATGTACCTCAACCAAAATCCCTCATCAATTTCATCATCCAAACATGATTTGTAATTTTGTAATAGACCTGGTGTATATGATCACATACTTGCAAACCTTCCTTAACTTTAACAACAAGAGACTATCATTTTCTTCAAACTTTTATTTAGTCTCACATGACTAGTTCTAGATTAGTCAACAACCCTAACTTGAAATAATAATAACTATGTATTTGTAATGAATAAAGATCTAAAAATAGTACACAATGTTATTTAGTGTGTTTTATGCAATTCCTCTAGGTGTCACTACTTGGAACCTCTCAGAAAAGGAGTTATAGCAAAAATGGCATACTTTGTTGAATTCTGGCTTATTTTATAGAGCGAACTTGTAGAGTGTGCCCCGCATAGAATGTTTGTTGTATAGATATGGAAATTTTACATAGAATACTACAGATTGTACTCTAACCAACACTATTTTTCTTAATTAATTTGGATCTATTATGAATAAGTTATGATGTTTTTACTCGAAACACATGTTTTACAAACCCTATTTTCCACGGAGTGTAACTCCAAAAATAAAATGACCCACAATCTGAAATTTGTACCACAGCTACTTGGATATGTTATGTTAATAGCCTATCAATTTCACAGTCTGACTCATTCTATAAAAAACGTTATTGTGAAAATGGTGAGATGACCTGTAAATAACATACCTTAGAAAGCATCATCAAAGGAATTTATCCTCCCTTGAATTTCGACCTTATTTACTTCACCTTATCTCTGAAATTAGGATTAGATATCCTTTGGTTACCTCGGTAACTTGTAGATATTAAATATTCTCAAGTGTGATTTAAAATATAAGAGCCTTGCCTCTTATTTATACTCTCATGTAGCTTCCTCAAGGAGTTACCTTTTAACCATCTTAACCCACTTTCCTTATTTTAGGGTTAACCAACTTCTAATCACTTGTACAATTAATAATTTATCCATTAGCTTTATTATTTAAATAATTTATTTTGTATCCAGTTTGACTTATAGTACACTCATCACTTCACTTTACCTCAAGGGGTTACCTTCTAACCATCTTAAACCACTATCCATATTTTAGGGCTAACCCACTTCTAACCACTTGTCAACTTAGTAATTTCTCCATTAAATTTATTATTTAAATAATTTATTTTGTATTCACTTTGAATTATACTACACTCATCACTTCACTTTAGTATTTACCTTCTAAAAATCTCTTAAACCACTTTGACTACTTTGACCTTTTGGGGCTTCTAGATGACTCATGAGGGTTCTCCAACTTCACATGGACATAACTCTCTAACTGTGAGGAGTTATGTGACGTTCCACATACCAATAGCAATGGAATGAAATGTAATATCCATATAGAATAGGCCTTCCTTCAAATATATCAAAACTTATACCATTATCCATCAAACAAACTTGGGTCCATTACCCAAACCTGGGTTCTCCAACTTCTCATGGCCATAACTCTCTAACCATGAGGAGTTATGCAACGTTCCACATACCACCAGAAATGGAATGACATTGACTATCCATATAGAATAGTCTTACCTTAAAATATATTAAAATTCATACCATAATACATGAAACAACCTTGGGTCCATTACCCAAACCTTTGTGCTACCAAAAGTCGCTACCAAACTTTCTCCAAGGGTTGAGATCAATCAATAAGGGTTGACTTAAATATACAATATCACTCTCCAATGGTTGAAATCAATGGCAACCAAAAATACATACCAACTATCCATCAACCTAAGCCAACTATATGACAACCACCACCCAAATTAGTACACCAGTTGAGAGAAACATTGGGACAAACATGCTACTACAGAAATTCATAAAAGTGTATGCACAAATCACTACGCTGATGGAGAAAATGTTGAATAAGGATAGTAAATTCTAGTGGAATGAGGACTTTCAATGAGTTTTGGACACTCTAAAAGAAAAAATGGTCACATCACCTATACTAGTATTCCCAGACTGCAATAAGACATTTCATGTGCATGTATATGCATCAGCCATAGCACTTGGATCTATTATGGCACAGCTAGGAGAAGTAGATTTAGATCATCCTATAGAATTTGAAAGAAGAAAAATATCAGAGTCAAAGCATAAATACAATACTACAGAAAGAGAAGGCCTAACAATGGTATATGCACTGCAAAAATTAAGACACTATCTACTTGGGAAACACTTTAAAATGTTCACAGATCATTCTTCCCTCAAGTACCTATTCAATAAGCCAATGTTGGGGGGAGAATTTGTAGATGGTTACTACTGTTTCAGGAATTTGACTTTGAAGTGATAGTCAAACCAGGGAAGTTGAATGCAGGACACAATCACTTATCTAGGATCTCCAATGGAGAGGAACCTACAAATTTAGAGGACAACTTCCCTGATGCACAATTATTTTCAGTCCAAGTAGCCGATGAATATTTTTCTGACATCATTGAATACTTGAGTACAAGGACTGCTCCACATGAATTCAACACTGCGTAGAATAAAAATCTGGTAGTCAGTGTTGCAGACTATCAATTGATTGCAGGACACTTATACAAGATGGGAGCATATATCATCTTGATAATATGTGTACTAGAACATTAAATGTATATGATTTTAGCAGAGGCTCATGAGCGAATAGTTGGCATACATTATGTAGAAACATCTACCATGAAGAAGGTATTGTGTGCATGACTATGGTTGCCGACCATTCACAGAGATGCAAAGGACTATTGCCATAGATGTGATATATTTCAGAGGGTTGGAAAACCTAATAGATGAGATGATATGCCCGTAACACCATAAGTAACCTTGAAAGTATTGGAAAAATGGGAAATAGACTTTGTGGGGCCAATTAAACCACCAACAAAGAGGTCAGAAGAAAGGTATATCATTACTGCGACATAGTACTTAACGATATGGGCAAAAGCAACACTAGTGAAATACTGTAGCACAAAGACAACAACACACTTCCTATTTGAGCAAGTGATCACTAGATTTGGATGCCCAATGATTTTGATGAGTAACCAAGGCACTCACTTCATCAATAGTACTATCAAGGCTATGACTTGGGAGTTTGAAGTCTATCATCAAAAGAGTACACTGTATCACCCTTAAGAAAATGGGACAGTGGAAGCCTTTAATAATATCCTATAGAATGAATTGAAAAAAATATACAATTTCAACATGGATGATTGGGATTTGAAGATACCAACAATATTATGGGCATACAGGACTACATGCAAAAAGTTGATAGTACAGACACCATTCACGTTGGTGTATGGAAAAGAAGTAGTGGTGCCATTAGAATTTTTGGTACCTAGTTTGTGTGTAGCAACAATCACCAACATGAAAGAATGAGGCGCAGTACAAAAAAGGATAAGTCAACTGATGGAAATGGAAGAAGACAAGATCCTAGAAGTATTTCACCAATAAGTATAGAAAGAAAGGGAAAAATCTTGGCATGAAAGAAATATTAAAAGGAAAAGTTTCAAGGAGGGAGACCTAGTCTTGGTGTATGACAGTAAATTTCTTTAGCATCCAGGAAAATTCATAATGCATTGGTTGGGACCATATGAATTGAAGACTGTCATAGAGGGGGGATTTGTACAGTTGAAATATTTAGGAGGTATAGAACTCAAAGGAATGATCAATGGGAGTCGGCTGAAACTGCATAGGGACAATTGACCTCCTAATACTTAGAAAGTTACCACGCAGTAATAAGATATGTATATAGTGTATTATAGTAGAAGTAAGGGAGAGAAAATGAGAAAAACAAATAAAAAGAAGAAAAAGAAGGAAATCCATAAAAATAAAAAAGGGGATAAAAATAAAAATAGATTGGCGCACATTGAGGGCCTTGATAGAATAGAATTGGTAGAACAGAACAATGTGCTGCAAGAAAACCAGGGTGTGAAAAAAACTGCGTGTGGAAGAACAATTAATGGGTAGAAAGGTACATCACAATAGGAAGACATAAATAGAGAAAGAACCAATAAAAATATGGAATAGGGATATGAAGGGGACAACACTGCCATCAAAAATAAAACCAGAATGAATAATCCATCCCAACAAGATTCTACACAGGGATCATCGCAGATCGAGAAAACAACAAGAGAAATAAAAACACAAGTGCACCTGGAGGAAAGGTAGACAGAGACACAAGAAGTATCATGGAAGAAGGAGAAGGGCATGATACCGACATGGATACACAGATACCAGAAGAATCTGAACCACCAAAGGCCTAAATAAAGAGAACAGGGGAGCAACCAAGTGGTTCCAGAAAGAAGTCCAAGGCCCATAGGAAGCCCATGGAAACATCATTGACGACAGAGGAGGTATACTTGATAGCTAAGAAAATATAGGATTGGCTATCATAGGTGTGGGAGAACACCGAGAACCACAAAGCTTCAATTTTAGAGAAAATACAAGAGGTGAAAACCGTGCTGGAGTAGTTAAAGGTTAAAATAGAGAAGCAACAACAAAAGACAACAGTGCCAATGAAAGAAGGGGTACCGGTGGGTGAGACAATGCAAATAATGATGGAGTGGAGTGTAAACTTCAGGATTACTCCTGACATGTTGTTCATGGATGAGAAGACAATGCAAAGGCCGTTGAGAGAGAGCGAGATGTTGGACTTGTCGTTGCCCGAGATTCCAACCAAAGCACTTTATAAATTACAAGTGAGTGTCATTGAAGGAGGAACTTATCCAATAATGGAAAGAGAAGAATATGGCACAACAGAAGGTGGATGAGATGGAAAAATATATCCATGCAGTAGTCTAAGCCATCTTGGACAGCAAAGGAAGACAATGAGTGTCAGCGCAGGATAAAATGAAGAAGATAGCGCAAACGATGCAACACTACAAGGACAAGATCAATGAGCTGGCGGAGCGCATAGTGTCCACAAATCCTCTAGGAATCAGAGAACAAAGGGAGTGGGACACAATAGATTCTGTAGAGAGAATCACATAGAATACACACAGGCTGACACAACTGCTGGAGAAGAGCAAAAAACTATGGACATAAATTCTAGAGGATGGAATCTTACAAGAGATGCAAGGGAAGGAGGAAAAACTACACACAACCATAACATATGCCAAATAGCAATAGAGAACAATATCACTATGAGAAAATATCAAAAATACTGCGGAGATGAAAACTTTACAATCAAAGGAAAAGGAAATACAAGCGCAAAAGATGACGTGATAGGCTAAGTTAGATCCTCTGTAAGAAAAGGCATAACAACTGGTCGTCAAGATCAACGCAACAAAATTGAGTGTAGAGCGCATCGCAGTGGAAGGATGAGAGCTACTACAAACACCAGTCACCACGTAGCTTGTGGAAGCTATGGCTGAAAGGAGCAGTCAGGATCAGGCGTAGTGCCAGAGAATCATTGAAATGTATGATGAGCTGCTACAAGTAGTGACAGACACTGGAGTTAGGAAGTGACTCGGGATGAGTCATGATGTCAGTGTTGGAGGAATATTGGGTGCATTCTCAGGTTTTGGGAAAATCACGACGTGTAAGGAAGATGCACATGCAGGAAAATCAACACGTGTAAGGCATACGCACATGCAGGAAAAGAATCACGTGCAAGACATATGCACATGTAGGAAAAGAAGCACATGTAAGACAGACATGCATGCATAAGAGGAAAGCATGTGAGGTGCACATGAAAGAAGACCTAACCATGATAGGGTTAGGGTTTTGGTAAGAATATGTAATAGTTGGTAAGCCAAAAAACATGTATAAGTAGGTACCTAGGAGGTCTAGGTTGGGGTTGGTTGTTCAAATATGGTTAAGTAGTGGTTGGTTATTATTTGTCGTTACTATGTCATTCGAAGCCAGAAGAACTATAAATATGATCTGTTTTGTAATTTGTCAAGATGGGGAGAGTAAATAGGGTAGATATTGAGGGTTAGATCATAGGCTCAGGATCCTAGTGTGATATAGTCTGCCTCAATGTGTATCTTGACCTGTTTGATGGAGAGTCATAATGCATGTGGTGTTGTAGTTTTGGAAACACCATAATAAAAGAGCAGAGCAACCAAATATTTGTGGATGTAGCCTAGGAGGTGTGAACCATGGTAGATCATGTGTTATGTGATTGAATATTGTGTATTTCTTTTACTGTCAATGATTAAATGTTAGACAAATGTGTGAATGACTAGTTAGATCTGTTATTTTACATGCATGAATAAGAATGACAGGGTATTCAATATAATTTGAATGTTAAAGTAACAAATGAAGGTGATAGAGTTTAATCCCAAATCGCCACTCATTCCTCGGATGTAAGAACTTGAGAATTGCAGCTGCCAATAGAACTATCTTAGGTGAGACTGCGCAGTGCACTCTGTGTACTATGTTTCTTTCTGTTTTACCAGAGGGGCCAATAATTTTAAAGGGGTTTTGTTGGAAACCATGGTATATATGAACCTTGGTCATCCCAAGAGAGAAGTAACCAAAAATTACTATTTAGACATTAGAATAGTCAGTGTTCATTTGTTAGTATTCCATTCATGCATTATCTTATAATGTAATCCAAAATTATTATATGGATAGGATTAATTCCCACTACCCAATTCTTAGTAGTCATTAAGGTTGTGACTTTGTTCTCCTGATAGAGTATTTACACAATTCCTCCACGGGGAAATCCTTCAGCATGCAACACTTTAGTTGCACACCCGTCATTATCTGGAGTGGCCTTAACTTTATTATTTCAGAGGTTTACGCAAAATTCCATATGGGATATAAGCATGAATCTTTATTATTCATCTATATTGTTCATCCACACATATTCATTGTTATGTTAAATTACATTCATAATGCACTTAACCACATGCATAATCATAATCCTATGGTTGTTTACCATAGGTGTACTTTACACCTCACATGCATATTTACTTAAACATCATTTAATTCATCATTTTCCAAAATCATTCTCATGCAATCCTCATAGGCATAATCATGTCACCTTTTATCATGATAACAGGGCCTCCCTACTCATTTATTCTTCCAACCATTTATTCTAGCTTTTTTCGAGGAAATGGGATACATCCTCCTCAAGCTATTATTTCATCTATATAACCAGACCCTCCAACATAGGGTTAACCATGCATCCAGGGCATTTCCCAGATATGGTAAGTAAACATCTTTCCTAAAATCCTACTTGATTAGGAAGTCATATTATTCTTTTAAGCATGTATACACATATTTGTATATATGTAGGTGCACCGCTAGCACCTTTTTACCTCATTCATTCACATTGATATTTTAGTTTTAATATTAGTGTTCTTTAGTGAGATATTGCAGTCAATCATATGACTAGTCTCACACCCATCATTCATACTGATGCTTCCCTCTCTACATGGAAACAACTAGCAACGACCACTTTCCCCCTTTCTACTGTAAAAACCTTCTATAAATCAGAATTCATATGGTTATTTATTGTATTACCCAAGGCAGTAAGATAACCACTTCTAGTTTCTTCTTCTCGTTCTTGGTCAACAAATATCTACAAGGGAATATTTTCCTAAACTCCCTCTTATTTCTATATGAATATACCAAGCCATATCCATATGGCTACCATCCACCTATGGATGTTCATATGATCCGTTAGTCATCCAAAGGTGTTCTGACACCTCCTTAATCAGACCTTGCATCGATCTCATATTAATCCTTACAGTCCTATATTATTAAGGTAATAGGCCACAACATTATTAGTATTCCATTATTTTTGTTAACTCCTACTGACATAAGGTCATTCTCATCTAAAAGGTCCATTAGTAGACCATACCTTACAACCCACCATAGGTTATAACATGCCTAAATTTACATGCTCAATATTTTTCCATATGCATTCTAGCATATCCTTGTGCACCAATCATTTCAACTATGTCTGCAGTGCATATATATTCCACTTGCTTACCTCTTTGCATAGACACACCCTTAAGTTATTAAGGATGTACGCTCCCTTAGCACATCCATGAGCCCCTGTACTTTCTCATGTCACTTTACTTCTTTCATGAAGGCTATTCTCATCCCATAGGGATCCTTTCTACATTGTTAAAGGGGTTATCCCATTAATAGGTTTCAATTAAGAAAGTACAAGCAAGTTGACCTCACATATTTCCACAAGGCTTCTAGACATGGGGAAATATGCTCACAAGGCCTAATCTCTTAATTAAGCGACAATTGTGATTTCCAAAGGCTTCATAAGCCCACATTTGTAGGAAACCTTGTGACCTATTTAGTTCATTCACGTCCAAGTATTTCTATTAGTTCCCATCATCATAATACCACTCCTATAGGAGTGGATGTCATTCCCTTGAGGTAGAAATATGATTCTTCTGCTGCAATCCAACATGATTCAATTTTTGTTGAGCAATTCCCAACAAAATTTCAATCTACAATCCTTCTCCTCAAGGATATTATGAAGATAATCTCCTTGCGAAAGTAAACAATATAAACAAGCTCATATTGGCCTTGGTAAACTAGTTTTGTGACTATTCTCTGGCCCATCTAGACCTAGTGTTTGAGTCATGCTCTACTAGATAGGGTAGGGCTCCCTCCCCCTTAAAGCTTTCTAATAAAATTCAACTAACTCTTTCATGAGCCCAAGCAGGCCAAGTGTTGTTTCCTTCTTTGATACCACTATGTCACACACCTGACCCATAAGTACCCTTTTAAGGGGTGGGGTATAAATTTTTATCTTAACCTAATACCCATGGCCTAGTAATTACCGAAATCTTTACTTTCTCTTTTCCCTCTTAGAAGTAGTTTAACACTAACTCAATAAATTACTCATATGATAATTATGAGTAATTATATTATAACATAATGAGGATAATTTCTCCATAATATATTTAAGTTGATTAACCTTAATTAAGGTATATAATTCAATTCCTCCATGCCACATTTTCACATAATTTAACATATATATCTAAATATATGCATATTTATTTATTTACTAGGTAAAAGGATTAACTATATTCAACCACAAATTATCCTTTTATTAATTATATTATAATATAATTGTATTTAATTATATTATAATATGATTAATTTATATCAAAGGGGGCACTTAGGATTATCAATTCCCATTAATACCTAAGCCTCCGGACTTCGGAAAAATTCCTCATCATGTGTTTATGAATCCAAATCTCCTGAATGCCAGAGTTCCAGAGAGGGTCCCACTCATACTATACCTTTGTGAAAATATAATTATATTAATTTATAATATAATTCATCACCTTAAATGTTTATATCGATATTTGTGCAGCCAGTGGAATGAGAAAGGGTAGGTTCAGGCCTTCGTTCGTTACTTGTTCATTCTATTACCCCCAAATATCTCGGAGTCTCAAATTCCCGGAGCTCCGAAGCCCTGAACTCCTGAAGGGTCCACACTTCACGTGATTTCACATTAATATTAAATTAAAAAGGGAAATAGGGTTGGTACTTTATCACGTACCAATATCACAATAAACCCATTTAATATATATTATATTAACCTCTTTGTAAAATGTTCCTAGGTTTATAAAGTCCTCTAATATTATATTAATATTTCAATTGAGAGAGAGAGAGAGAGAGAGAGAGAGAGAGAGAGAGAGAGAGAGAGAGAGAACTCCAGGTCAACCCTCTTCGACTCTCCACCACATGCCTTATAATCCAATCTCCCAGAGCCCCAAGTTTTGGAATCTCCTAAGTGACCCCACTGGCACACATTAACACACCATTTAATATCCAGAGGAGTTGTCTTCATTTACGTGTAATCAATTTAATGAACCTTAAAAAAAATATAATATATAATTTTATATTCCTCAAAAATTAC
The DNA here is from genome assembly GCA_010110895.2 of Picea sitchensis. NCBI lineage: Eukaryota > Viridiplantae > Streptophyta > Pinopsida > Pinales > Pinaceae > Picea > Picea sitchensis. Next base: position 22,077 of record SNQJ01S0044011.1, read on the forward strand.
ACCCAGGTCTTAAAATTCTCCAATATTATATTAATATTTGACATGAGAGAGAGAGAGAGAGAGAGAGAGAGAGAGAGAGAGTTCTCTGAGTCAATTTACCTCGACTCTCCCACACATCCCTTGCATTCAATTCTCCCATAGCCCCAGAGTCTCGAAGCTCCAAAGTATCGAAAAGGCACCCACTTGTAATTGTGTTATGGTTTAAATGCAATGAAATAATTTTGGTTATAATATAATATATATTGTATCAAAGATATATTATATTAATCAATTTCGTTAATTGGTCACATTAAATACAATAATATAAATAATTGTATTTATTATTTATGCAACCTTTCACTCAGGGAAAGGAAGGGTTTGGGTATTCGACGACTTTGGCTCGTGGAATCCCATCACCCAAACATCTCAGAGCCCTGGAGCTCCGAACTCCTAGAGTTATAAAGACTACGAGAAGGCTAAATCATTTGGTCATTGTTTAACTCCCTCATGTGTTTGACGTTAAAATGATAATAATAATTATATTCTTTTTGGTCTCAGGTATTTTAGGCTCCACGGGCTTTAACCTGCATTTTTAGAATAATAAAATAATGTTATTATTAATAATAACAATAATAATCATATGTATATAAACATATATACATATATTTCCATAGTTTTACTCAGCTACTTGGATGATTTAAAGGAAAATTATTTTCTTTTACGGAAAATAAAGAAAGGAAAATATAGTTTTTCTAGGCTTTATAAAGAGATTAAATAAAAGTTTATATTCCAAGGAAATTTTCTCCATCCTAGAAATTAAAATACAATTATAATCTTTCCTTCTTTTGGGTAAATGAGTAAAATTGTATTTCCTTATTAATGTGCTTTACTACTCTTACTAAATTTATGGAAAATGGTCTTAATACAAAGATTTACCTCCATAGTAAATTCAGTATTTCTACCAGGATTTACTGCCCACCAAAATTTAATGGGATTCTTCCTAAATTTAAGAAGATTTAACACAACTTAAATATAAATGTTTATTTATGCCCCAAATAGAATTTTGAGATTTTTTGTATTTTAATTTCATTTAGACCAATTTCATGTTTATGTCCTAATTATTTTCCGTCAATAATTATTTATAAGGACTTTTAATATTTACCCATAATTGAGATCATTTCCTAAAGTCCACACAGATATGATATCTTCTAACTTTTACAATAGGGGATTTGAGGACTTACTAAAATGGAGTACTATTATGCAGAAAAATCATTATCTCTTCTTTCAGAGTTGTTAGAGACATTTTTAATTGTTCAGTCATCACTTCCACAAAATGCATTAAACTGTACAACACAGTCAACCACAATATCCACTCCCAGAAATCTTACTTTAGCACATAGATAGTCAAGAGATAAGAAATTAAATCCAAAGAGATTCAGCTAAGACATTCTCTTTATTCTACTTAAATTTCTCAAGTCACTTTTGTTAGAAATTAAACTTTCATAGTTCTAGAACATACTATAAAATTTTCTCTGATCTAAACACTACAAATATCTAACCAATTATACTTATCTAAAAACCACATAATGATGCAACTGTTGAAAGGGTTTCCCTTTTTCCACCCAAATGTAGGCACAACCACTCCCGGACAGATTTACCACTGGCCACCCCCTAACTAGATCATGATTATCTGAGAGAGAATCTTCCTTTTATTTAACAAGAACTAGGGATGGAGGCCACTCTCCTCCTCCCTCGGGAACTTGGATGATTAGTTTTCTCTCCACCAAGAAAGAGGTTCTGAAATGAGTGCTTCCTCAGTCACTCATCTTCTCTACAACACCATTTATCAGCTTGGACTAAAAATGCTACCAACAAATTCTTGTACCCAAAACAAATTCAATTTTTTCAATTCTCTTCAGAACTAGAGAGCTATACATGATCTCATATTCCAGCAATGGTCACCAGACCCATTCCTCTACTTCTTCCCTCTCTGCCCACGATTTCACCTTCATTTCATTGCCTTCTTTTGCAAGATTTCATGGGTCAAATCCCCCAATTCGTGGGTCAGCCTAAAATCCTATAGATGGGTACTTTTTTTCCCATGGTTCTAAGGAAAGGTAGTTTTGGTACAAAACCCATTCCTTTTTATAAATTTGGGAAGATGATAGTTCATCTACCTACTCCCTCCATTAACCACAATTCTAGAAAAATGGGAAATCTGGATTTTTCTTGATTATTAAATTGGCAAGGGAAATTTCCTCATTGATTCCCTCTCATGCATCATGATATACCTTGGAAACCCCTTTTTCTTTTATGCAACACTTTCCTTTTTACATTAGTAGCATAAATATTTCCACTACCCTTTTAGCAAAATATAGTTACATTTACAAGTTGGGGGAAACAGGGTTATTACAAAAGTTTAACCACAACTCCCCTACTACCCTTTTTAGGATATTTTACATTGTATTAGATTTAATGGGATAAGAATATGGATATTTTAACCCTTTGATTTCATATTGAATTTCTTCCAATTCAAATCTCATGATAATTCCTTATAGTTTGTAGAAATTGTACCCAATGTTCTCAACCATTGAATCCCCTAGAACAATGTCTACTCCTCCAATGGGAATGGAATACATTAGGATTTCTAAGTTATAATCTCCCATTATAATTTTAATGTTGTGGAATTTTCCTACACAATCAATACGCCCCCCATTAGAAACCAAAACTTGAAACAAAATTGGATACACAAAACAATTGAGGCACTCTGCTAATCATGTATCAATGAAGTTATGTGTACTAACTGAATCAATAAGAAATATGAACTTTTTCTTCTTAATGTATCCTTCAATATTAAGGGTTTTAGGTGCTAACAAACTTGCTAATGCATAAAAAAATATGTCACAATTATATCAATCAATGTTTTTCAAAATTTATACATATTTTTTTGTGATATTTTAAGCTCAAAAATTCTTCCTCATCCATTTGTGTGTATTTCTCTATTTCCTACTCATCGTTATTTTACAAGGTGAATAATTTTGTTTCTTAACATTTATGCCCTTTTGATCATTTTCCATTACAATCAAAGCATAGTCTTTTTTCTCTTATTTCCTCTATTTCCTTCTGTGATATTTGAGTAGCTTGAGGCAGGGTTTTCCTATGAGCCCCAAATCGATCTCTTCTTATTGAATACATTCTATTGGTGGACATGTGTGTATCTCTACTCTTGGATTAAATATGATGACATAATTGCATAGCTTCCATAAAAAAATTAGGATGTTTTGAGAAAATCTCATGTTTAATGTCTTCATTTAATCCACCCATGTAAGCTTCCAAAAGATGTTCATCACTTATGTTATCCACCCTTGTGGCCAATACTTTAAATTATGAATTACAATATTCAATATCACCTAGTGATTGATTCTTGTCAACTGAGTAAAGTAGTCTTGTTCCCAAAATTTTCCATGTTATGCTTCTAAGTTTCTTGTAAATAAACCCCAAATATAATGATAAGAATGAGACTTCCTTGTAAATTCCCATTGATACCATTGATATGGTTTTGTCTCAAAGTAAAATTTGTTAAGGAAATCATTTTCCTATCATCCATAATATTATGTAATTCAAAGTATTTCTCTATTTTGTTCACCTATGTATAGAACTCTATTCCATCAAACTTCTTTAATTCAACCTTGGGAAAGATGATACCTTTAGGAACCCATCTGTAATTAGGTCCACTATTAGAGTTAAGTCCTCTTAACATATGCTTATTATTGGAAGGTTTTTTAACATGAATTATACCATTATTGTCAATATTTCCTTTGTTATAGTCCTAAAATTCTCTACCTATGCATACTTGGCATTGGCCTTTCTACTTGCATAATTTTCCAAATCACTGTTGAGGAACTCTATTTAAAAAACCATTTTTTGGAGCATGTACGTGCCTTGTTTCACTAATTCCCACGTACATACACTTTTTTCATGCTAGAAAACCCACGTACATACACTTTTTTCATGCTAGAAAACCCACGTACATAATCTTGATGCATACTAAACAACCCGTGTTTACCTCCAAAAGTTGCAAAAAATAAAAAGTTGCAAGGAATTCAACGGAGTTTACCGGCTATTGAGGGTTTCCCAACCAATTCACCTGTTGTAGCCCATCCCCAAACCCAATAAATATCCTTTTTTCATATAAAGGAGGTCTTGGGGTCCCATTCCCAATTCAAGCATTATAACAGTGAAACTCTTCCCAAATCCCTTTTTTCTCCTTGCCCAAGTATTTGCAACCCTTTCTAAGTTTTTTCCTCAGTATTCCCCCTCTAGCCTTTTCTCCTATACAATCCATTTCCTTCCCTTGAAGTGAGTAGTTGATTGTGAGAGAAATAATTGGGATAGTGCACTTAGAGAAGCATTAAGAGGAGCACAGACCATATTTGTAGGAACGTCGACCTACAAAGGTTGTAATTTTTGATCTTTGCATTTGAATAAAATAATATTTTTCCTATCCCAAATGATATATTTATGTTTTTCATTTGATTTATGCATAATGGATTATAACTAACCCTAAT
>SNQJ01S0044011.1:26673-39989 GCA_010110895.2 Picea sitchensis
TGTAGCCCATCCCCAAACCCAATAAATATCCTTTTTTCATATAAAGGAGGTCTTGGGGTCCCATTCCCAATTCAAGCATTATAACAGTGAAACTCTTCCCAAATCCCTTTTTTCTCCTTGCCCAAGTATTTGCAACCCTTTCTAAGTTTTTTCCTCAGTATTCCCCCTCTAGCCTTTTCTCCTATACAATCCATTTCCTTCCCTTGAAGTGAGTAGTTGATTGTGAGAGAAATAATTGGGATAGTGCACTTAGAGAAGCATTAAGAGGAGCACGGACCATATTTGTAGGAACGTCGACCTACAAAGGTTGTAATTTTTGATCTTTGCATTTGAATAAAATAATATTTTTCCTATCCCAAATGATATATTTATGTTTTTCATTTGATTTATGCATAATGGATTATAACTAACCCTAATCTTGATGAGTAGAGATAGAATATTTGTAGCATTTATTTCCTAAGTGTTTTTTCAGGTCATCTTTGGGAAGAGACTTGCATCCTGGGAGATACAAAGCTGGAGGTGGTCTACATCGAACGTTGGACTAAAGGTACTACTTTTTACCTACTTTCCTATCGCTTTTTGTTCATCTATTTAGAGTGTTTGAGGTAGTTTAGGAATTATATTTTCTTTTAAGGGAGATCATAACTTTGCCTATACTTTGACCCTGGTATAATAATAAGGGGATTTTCCCCACTAGAAAAATTGGTGACTCCACTAACGAGTCTCTCTAGGGTTTTAGAGGGAGGTTTTTGGGTTTTTATTGGCTTCTTTATTTCCTTTTGAGTTTTTATCTAGTTCACTAAGTATTTTAAGGGCCTCTGGTCACCTGCAAGGTGCCTACCAATTTTTCGCTGCCTAGTCAAGCTTCCTAGTATTTTTCTTTTTGAGAAATCCTAGAGGTGTACACACTCTTCTTTCACTCATCCCGTGTAGATACACAGTCTACACAACAGACAACCCATGTACATACACAGGCTGCTGGTGCAACAACCCACATCTCTATGTATTGAAAGATTTTTTTTTTTAAAGAGAGGTCTTTCTCTTTCCTGATAGAAGTTTAGGCTTCCCAGGGATTTCTTGGACCTTACATAATCTCTATTTTTCGCCTTAGCTTGGGTTAAAGATTCGTTTTCAACTTGTTTTCTTGGTTTTCTTTTGTTTTCCCTAGAGGTTTAGAGGGAACTTGCAAGTTTAGGTCCTCCTTTGGTTTCTTTTTGAATCCCTACATTTATGTAGTTGGCTTAGGGTCTCTGTTAATCTTCATATCTGTTTTCTTTTTTTTTCATGTTTCTTTCTTTAAAAAACAAAAAAGAATTTTACTTTAGTTTTTCCTGTTAAAGAAGTTAAAAAAAAATCAAAAAGAATTTTTCTTGCATTTAGTTTGGTAACATAGCCTAGGTTGTTTGTTTGCAAAAGAAAAGAGTCTCACTTTCAAAGTTGTTTATTGCTTTCCTGAAATATAAGTAGTTTTTCTTAGTCAAACGAAACCACTTTTTAGGAAACTTTCCATTATAAGATATTGAAACGTTAATTTGAAAAGTTGAATTTTACAAAGAGTTTTACAAGCTTTTCTTTAATTTCAAAATATCGTATTCTCTTTCAAATGCTCTAAAGTTTTCTCCTATTTTTGTCTCTTCCAAACACCATTAGTTTTCCAACCACATCCTCTGTGTAAATCAAGCCTTAAAATTAACCCTTAACTTAAAATATATCAGATGTTTTTTTTGTAGGGTTCACCGACTAGTTTAGGATTTTAGGGCCTTGAAATAGGTGTGAAGAGGAAAATCTTCAAGGTCATTTAAAAAAAAACATTGGAGTTTGAGGTAGGGAGTGTCTAAAGTCTAGTGTGGTAAGAGTTATTCGGGACCCCCCTAACATAGGGGATAGACACGAGGTCACATGAGGAAAGGTAGAGGAGACAACCCCTCCAAAGAAAGACCAAACATAGTGGGGATTGTATATTGAGGGTCTTTCTTGGGAAAAATATTGATCTCATTTTCCTACGGAGCTTTGTGGACCTCAAATCCATTCTATATCCTCAGTTTTCTTCCAGACCAATTGCTTTCAACACCCTTAAAGGGATTCAGAATTTGTATCCTTCTCATTATAATCATCCTGACTCTCGATTGTACCCGCCAGGTGACTGACTGCGAGTTGGAAACTTAGTTGCCTATATTTTACGGACTTACATAGGTGACTGTGGGGGTATACCGAGGTACCTAGGGTGGACGTCATATAGTGATTCACATAGTATACCTGGAGGGTGCTTCCATGTTCGAGTTGCACTTGCACCGGTTAGTTTCTCTAGTGTCGATTGGCATAATTGTCCTTCCCACTAGTTAGTTGACTACTTCATTTATATTTAGGAAATTTTAGTCTATGTTACGTGTTCCATGATATTCAAACCTTAATGTGTCAGTTGATCATTTCAAAAAGTGGAATATCAACAGCTCCATCGGTCACGAAGGATTCAGGGCCTATCACCAGTTACTTTGGAGCCACCTCCACCACTATTGAGGAAAACACTTGATCAAGAAGGATTGTTAAAAGTGACCGGGCCAGAGGAAACTGTACCTGATCTAGCTCTGAGAGAATAATTTCCAACACTGGAGAAAATTGTTATTAGTAATGAATACCAACAACCTTCTCATGTATTTAATGATCGTGTTGTTGATTACATGGAAGGTTATTTCAATTCAGATTTGCAACATGTGCTCAACTACCAGCTTGGAAATAAATATAATGGTCAATCAATGTCAATGTTAGATATGGATTGCTTTCCATCAGGGGTTTCATTTCAGCCAACATTGTCTTATGATCCAAAAGATTTTTATTTCCAATAGTCTTAGCAGATTTTCCAGCCACTTGGTGGAAATCAATAGGTTAAATCACATGAAAACAAGAATGCAGTGGAAGGGGTGAAACATGATTGTTGTTTTGTGCATGTTTTAGAGGATCCATTTGTAGTTTTGTTGGAGGCAGTAAGCAGTCCCAATGTTTTTAATTTTTTGAGATTTGAATTTATAGGTAAATTCTTGAATGAATTATCAGTTAACAGGATTTGGAGAAAGCATGTGCAAAGAAAACAAATGGTGGATAAAATGCTTGCATGGTTTCATTGGCATTATAATTTCACTTGATTGGAATTTCATTTCAGCGGTTAGGGTAGGTAGGTGCGAATAATATTGTTGGTCAATCATTTTTCAGTTTGGATTTTAAGTAGTGTGTACAGTCGAAGTTTAGTGGTGTATTCAACGTTCAGCCTCCAGTTGAGAGTAGTGTGCAGACTTTGGTTTTCAGAAGACATTGGTGACAGGCCGGAGAAGGGTACACACACATGTTTTGGGAGCAACCCAATGAATCAGGCACCAGTTGTACGAGTTCTTTGCTACCTCACTGGGAGGATAACATCCCCATTGGAGCCAATGTTATCACATGCTAATTTTCATTATTTTTTCCAAAGCATCTTGTCCTTGTGTTATCTTTCCACTCAGATTTTAAAACTTTTTCACTAGCTCCGTCAAGCTCCCATCACCTAAATCCTTCACTTGAATGATCATCCAAAATAGCCATGTCCTCCATGAGTAAAAAAATGGAAAATATCCCAAACCTATATCTAGCCTTAATGCTTATCTAAATCCCTCGGTTCCATCACTTCATTCATTTTTACCCTTATTATCATATTCCCATTGAAAATCAAAAATATTCCTTTTATTAAGCTTAAGCACCCTTATCCTATCCACAAAGTCATGTGATAAGCCTCATATGCCCAAAGTCCTTAGAAAATGGAAAAAGGTTTATTATTATTATTATAAATATTTTTATATTTTTATATTAATATTAATATTTAACCCAATATTTGATTCATGACCTCACATCAAATCATGAGCACGAATCTCAAACTAATAAGAAAATTCAAAGGGTGGATGGAGGAAACACATACATTTCGGGGGTTGAAAGTGATCGAGAGTTATTTTCTTGAAGTGGTCCCAAAATCCAAACCACTATTTTGGTGATTGGATACATGTTCTTAGTGCATTTTGGGAGATGGACTGGTGTGGACTAAAACCACTCTCCACAAGCTTCGAAATTTCCTTACTTTAAATTTAGATTATTCCCTATTCCCCACAATAAAATAAAATAATTTTATGAATATGAATGCCCTAAGTCTGAACTATGAAGTTTTTATGATAAATGTTTCCTCCCAGTGGAAGAATTTCACAGAGGTGAAAATTGAATTTTACGGTAGAGAAATAAAGGTTTTTGAGTGGGAAAATGTACGTGAACTAAAGATTTGGATAATTTTTTATCCAAAGTTTTTACAGAAGTAAAATAAGAGGATTAAAAATATTTTACCAAAGATGGTAACCAAGACATGGTTTTCAAAACCATGGGAAACAAACCAGTAAATAGTTTTCACAGTGAAATGGTAAATTGGGCAAAATAAGACATCGTTTTTCAGTGAAATGGTAAATTGGGAAAAAAAAATACATGGATTTCAAAACCACGGGAAGGAAGTAATAAATGGTTTTTCAAAACCACGAGCATGAATTAAAATATGGAAATTTAATTCTACAGGACAAAAAATATTTGGGAATTATTTTTATTCAAATATATTATTCCCAAATATTTAAGGAGAATATGGATAAATCAAATTAGATTTCAATGATTACAAGGGACATTTCAAAGAGAATGTAGCAGAGGAAGGAGTTGAAGCGTCCGAGGAATCGACAGCTAGATCATACAACATTTTCCTATTAATCATTGTAGTTGATTCTCATACCAAAACTTCCATTTGTAATCATTATAATCAGTTTTAGAAGCTGAAACATTTCAGTTTAGCTATTGTAATCGGTTTCTAACTAAAGGAAATGAAATTGTATAAGTATTATGAGTTCCAAATGTATTGTGGTTGGCAGAAGTTCAAGGGCACAATTCTAGTTGTTCTGAACTCAATTGTAATTTTTTAAAGCTGATAGATTACACATGCAAAAGTCTTTGAAGTCTCCATGAAAAGATTCTAATGGTGGTGATATGAGTTTTTTCTTCTCTCTTTGTATGTATTTCCTGTGTTTATGATTCCATTAGCATTGTCTTCCGATTAAATTGGATAGTTTAAAGGCCCATAAATCATCTTATGATGCTCTTGGCTCAAGCAATTTAAACTATGTAAGTTTCTTCATAACTAATTCATAATTCATTTCACTAATTATCTGATGCAGTTACTTGTTTTCTCCTTTCTTCTTACACTTTGCAAATTACAAATTATAATTCAGATTCATCGCCTCATTTAGCCTTTATCCTATGTGTAACAACCCTAGTTAAATAATTAATTGTCATAGTTAAATAATTGTTTAAAGTATATTAAGTTTAATTAATTAATTAATTAATTGTCCTGAATGATTAATTGTTTAATGTATATTAATTAATTGATTAATTAACTCATTAAATATTTGGTTAATAAATTTAAGTTTAATAAATTTTAATTTATTTAATAAAAACTTGACATATTGAAAGATGGAACCATTAAGGAGAAGGGGATAAGGTGGTTGGCATTGAATGGAGGGATAAGGTGGTTGGCATTGAATGGAAGGATAAGGTGGGTGAGTCTTAATGAAAGGAAGAGGGTGATGAATGAGGAAGGGATGAAAAGGAGGATATAGGGGGGAAAACACTCGAGAGAAGGGGACTTTTGGGAGAGGGAGCATTTTTTTGATAGGGGAGACTGTATTGGGCATTTTCACTTCTGGTAGATTGGGAGACCATATTACGGGTTTTGACTGGAGAAGCTTGTGGAAGGACTGTTATAAGGGGGAACCTGTTGCTTGGATTTTTGGGCTCGAGGGTCAGGAATCCTTACAGAATCCTGGAGCTAGGGAGCCGAAGATGCTCTGTTCCTAGATGGATGGGTGGTTAGACGGCTTTGGGTAGATCATCAGGTAGTGTTGGAGAATTTGGGCAGAATATCAGGTAGAGCTCGAGACCAACAGTAGCATCAGTTAGAGGTATGTATTTTCATTTTTATGTTGTGTTATATAATTTATTATGATCTGTTCATAAATTTTATTTAAGATGAATGGTTATATGTTGGTTATGAAATTATGAAAATGTTAAGATAACATTTCTTTAAAATATATATATTTTTTGTTTAATAAGGATCTGTCATAAGAGACCTTACACATGGTATCAGAGCTTATGGTTTGAAAACTTAGACCAGGGCCTACCTACCTACCCACATGTAAGAAGGAAAGTTTAGGAATGGAATTGTTCCAACCCAGAGATTTAAACAACCCCTAAATAATTTATATTGAAACCCCTTACATCAATTTAGAAAAGAATCCCTGAAACCCTAATTAATATATGTGTGTGTAAATATGAATCTGGGCTCCAAGCTCTAGCTCCACGCAACCTACAAACAAGAGGACCAAGCCAATTCATACTTGGATAATTAAACCCTAAATAAATAAATAACTAAAAAATTAATGTTCCAATTATCTATTTAAAAAAAAAATTGAGCATACTATTCAACCAAAAATAAAGTTGCAAAACTTGAGACACTAGAAAGTTGAAAAAAAAATAAAAATGGGGAATGAAACTGCTCAGTATATCTATTTGGATTTAACACCACGGTGGAGTAATTTGGATGAATTAGCTAACAGTATATGTTAATGAGGAATCGCATGTGCAGAGGGTTTGGTTGCAGCCAAGAGCATGTTGGATACTGTTGCATCTACGTCATTTCTTTATTGATCACTTAAAAGTGATTTGACTAATGKTCAACACAAACTTTTATCTTTAGCAGAGAGTGCAGGKACAAGTTCTTTTCTTGTGGGTGCTTTAAAAAYGAAACAAAACAGTGTTGGCCGTGGTGGGTTGCCTGAGAAGACAATCTCACTTGAGCACCTAGAAGAATCATTTGGCCCAACTAATGAACTTTAGAGATTGGTCTCTGATCACTTTAACTAAATTAGAAGATGAAAAACTCATAYATTAACCAATTTTGGAGATGAAAAACTTATACTCAAATTAKGGTAAACTTTAAACTTTAAAAACTTGAATTTCCAATCTTGAAACTTTGAATAAATTAGAAAAGATTAAGGATACATCAAGGCACAACCTGCTTAAAGTTTACAACCTACTTTGAATTTCCATGCACCCGAGAGTTTTACCAGGTCACATGCCAAATCATACGACACCATGTTGGCGTGCAAGACCAAGCACCAAATCACAATTGAGGAGCCCAGGAAGGAGCATTATACAAATATATATATATATGTGTGTGTGTGTGTGTGTGTGTATAATAATTAAAAAAAATATTGGGCTCGAAGACTCAATCTCCAATTAGTCGAGCCAACTTCATGAGTTATTGAGCCAGGAACCTAACACAACAACACAACAAGTTATCACCAACTACCAAGTCACAAATCCTAGCACAGAAGCAGCATGCACCAAGTGCAAGTCACGTGGAGGAAGAGCTCATGAGGGTGCCCAAAAGGAGTACTGATATCCTAAACTCCATTTTGCATAGCAAAGACTGGCATTCATAGCCTTTCTTATATTGACGGTATTGTTATTATTTACGCTATCAAGAAGGAGAATAACAAACACAAGGACCTCTCCGGCTCTATGCTTTTTCAAAGCATGCAACTTTTCTTCATAAGTTTTCTCAAATTGGGCACCAAGTCCGGCTTCCCCATCAGTCTGGCACAATCAGACGACATCTCGGAAAATTAAAGCTTGTTAGGGGGATACAATACTTCCACAGATTGAGCCAATCTGGTGAGGAATTCCCATATACATGATGGCAAATCTCGACAATCACAAAAAAAAAATACACTAAAAATAACACATCTTTATCCAAATCCGACTAAAAACCACAATAACTGATCAAAATAGAATGAATAGGTGTATTCTCAGAGGGGATTCAAACGTGGGTATGCACAAAACAATGAACCCATCAGTGCTTACTATGGGTTTCAAAAGAACAATAAACCCGACATGAATTTCTATGTGGGTATGCACACACAAAAAAATATTTAATGCAACAGGAACTTATATCTCAGTATGCAAGATGGTTTTCTTTTAATAATGAATACTGAATTGAAACCCTTGACAAGTCATGGATTCAATCTAGACACAAAGACCTAAATATGATGACAACACAAATGAAATTATGTATAATGAAAGATACCCAACGAGATTTCTATACAAAATGCTATAGAATTGTTCAAAAAACTGCACAGAACATACAAACACAAGGGAAACAGGGGGAAACTGGTTTCATGGAAATACAAAACTACACAACAACTGCAATTTGAGAATGGATACCCTTGCACTACCCTTCATACAAAGGAGGAGAGCCCATGAGAAATCCCATGTCCAAGCGAGATATCACGAGAAACCAAAGGAAAACAGTCGAAACCGAGCGCCAAGTCCATGAGCTACCGAGCCAAGCACCTGCAACACAACACAAAATGACCAAGTCAAGATCCAAGTTGCAATCACCATATACGGTCGAGCCAAAGCCCAAGACCAAGCAACCAACCGATAAGCCACCAGATCCAAGTGCACCTGCACCAAACTCAACACGTTAAATGAGATAAGACCAAGCTTCCAGAGCCAAATCCATCAAGGGAGGATCCTGTGGCCATTACCATAACTCCGCCATAGTTGCAGAGTGGGAGAAGCCCAGGCCGCACTTGCATAGTGAGAAAGGCAACAAGTGATGGAGCGTTAGGGTTTGAGGATAGTTTAGGGTTTGGGATAGAGAGGTGTGTAGGGTTGGGAGTCTTTGGAATAAGCATGGTGAGGCAAGGGCACGTGGGTCTCATGCGAGGACCCACTGCCCACGTTAAAATTCTTTGTTTTTTATTTATTTATTTTTATCATTATTTTGTTTATTTTATTTTTTTATATATTTGTTATTATCATTTATTATATATATATATATATATATTATTTTTGGGTTAAAATTTTAATGTTTTATAATTTAAATAATAATTTGATAATTTAAATAATAAATTGAATAATAGTTTGACTTAAATTTAAAATTTAAAATTTATTTTTTCCCTTAAATTATATTTAAATTATTATGTGTTAAAACATAATAATGTTAAAACATAATAATAATAATGTATTATTAGTCAAAAATGTTAAAACATAATAATAATAATGTATTATTAGTCAAAAATGTTAAAACATAATAATGTTAATCATGTTCTAAAACATTATTAATTAACTATGATTTCAAATTTATTTATAATTAAAATTATGTTTCATTATATTTAAATTTATGATTCATGCTTAAATTTAAAACTAGTTAAAGAGACTAATTAATTTGTTTTAAGCGAAAAGTTAAGGACTTAGACCTAGATAAGTGGGAGGGGGGGGCTTCATGCGCACTAGGAAGGTAAGTTAGAGAAATTGATGAGTATGGTGCAATGCTAGCGTAGCTACCAAGCAAGGGAGTCAGTAGTTTTCTTAGGCAAAGACATCAATGTTAGACGCTTTAACCCTAACCTAGCCACTTCCCCTAAAGAGAGTAATGTATATTTACAGACAAGTAAAAAACACTTATGCCTAACCTTGTTTTCTAGTTTAAGTTGCGCAAATGTGAAATGTCCTAGACTCACCCTGACGAAATTTGGTTGATGCAGATTCAAGTATAGAGGATGGTTAGGATGAGAGGAAACCAAGGTAGAGGGGAATCAATGCAGAGACCACTAGCGCTGCCACCACCATTGCCTGAATTAGCTCTGATTCTGCGCTCTTTGGAGGCCATAAATGAGACTTTAAAAGGGCATCATCCAGTAGGGATCAAAGTGGAACCCCCACCATCTGGAATGGGTAATTCTGAAGCATCAAGGGATTCAGGGAGAGGGCCTCCACCCAAATACATTACTAGAGAACTGCAGAAGATCAAACTTCCAGAGTTTGTCGGGGGTCGTGCTAGTGAATGTGCAGAGGCATGGTTGGAAGGCATGACAAGGTGTTTCTCCTTAAGGGACTATGCATCCACTTCAAAAGCAAAGATAACAATTTTTCAGTTGAGAGATAGTGCCCTGAACTGGTGGGGAAACTTGGAGAGGCAATTGCACCTTACCTCGGACACCGTCTCTTGGGAACTTTTTGAGGAAAGGTTCTAAAGGAAATATCTACCATCTTACTACGAGGAACAACAGGTGGGAGCATTTCATGCTCTAGTACAGGGAAATAGGACTGTAGAAGAATATGAGATCAGGTTTATGGAATTGGTCAAATATGTTTCATACATGGATAAAGACCAACGATAGGCAGAACAATTTGTCTATGGGTTAAACCCTAAGATAAGGGTCATGGTGCAGATGTGGAAACCATCTTCAGTAGCATAAGAAGTCGAAAATGCACGTTATGCGGAGGAACACATGAACTTAAATGCAGGTACGAGATCGGCCTTTCCGCATCGTCTTGGATTCATGGGGAAGGCCCCAAGGACATTTCCCAGGGGAGGGGACTCAAGGCCACCTCCATAGGGTAATAGAGTCACACCAAGGATAGTCACCATAGGGATTTCAATGGAAGCAAGTGAAACATCCCATTCATCACCAATGACGCAAGCAAGTCAATGACCATCTCAGGGAGAAACTAGTAGGGGCAAGGGTTCTAGGGGAAGGAACTCATTTTAGAGATCATCACAGAGCAGTGCACAGGTTCCATCTCGAGTTACATGTTGGGTATGTGGAGGACCCCATTACCAGCATGACTGCCTAGAGTTACAATCAATATTTTTGCATATAGAAGGAAAGGCCCTGATGGGAAGAGCAAGTGGTAGCCACCAGATTTATGGAATAGTTAATAATTGCGAGGCAGAACATCAATCCACAGTGGTGGAATCGTCAGGTACACTAAATCATATCAATGTTAAAATTTTATTTGATTTTGGTGCTACAGATAGTTTCATTTCACCATCTGCATTAGAAAAGAGTGGGTTGGCAGTCTACGAGCACGATGACTTTAAACAAGTCGAGATGGCTTCAGGGGAAAAACAAGCGACAGGACCTAACATTGATAATTGTTTAGTAGACCTAGGAGTGTGTACTACCAGGTTGAAGGTATATGTCACTGCTCTAGGGGTGTATGACCTAATCATTGGAATGGATTGGTTAGAAGCCCATCGAGCTATGGTAGATTGTTTCGCAAAAAGGGTTCTTTGTGTTGATGACGAAGGAAGGCCAGTAGAGATCCAGGGTGTATGGAGAAAGGTGCCTCTACGCTTTATCTCAACTATGAAGGTTAACCAGTGCATGAGGAAAGGGTGTCAAATTTATGTAGTGGAAGTAGTGAGTGAAAGGAAAGGACCCTCCTTGGATTAGTACCCAATATTGTCAGAGTTTAAAGATGTTTTTTTGAACGAATTACCAGGGTTACCTCCTGAGAGGGAGCTGATTTTACTATTGAGCTAAAACCTGGTAGAACCAATTTCCAAGACTCCATATTGAATGACAGCGCCAGAACTTTGTGAGTTGCAGATGTAGTTGAAAGAGCTACTCGACTTAGGGATAATAACACCTAGTGTCTCACCTTGGGGTGCACCAATAATTTTTGTGAAGAAGAAAGATGGTTCCTTACGAATATGTATAGATTACAGGGACTTGAACCGTGCTACAATGAAAAATAAGTACCCAATCCCATGGATAGATGATCTCTTCGATCAGATGAAAGGAGCAATGGTATTCTCAAAAAATGATTTGTGATCAGGGTATCACTAGTTAAGGATTAAGGAAGGAAATATCCCTAAAACTACCTTTCGAACTCGGTTTGGGCATTATGAGTTTGTGGTAGTACCTTTCGGATTAACCAATTCTCCAACAGTATTCATGAGCCTCATGAACGACATATTCTAGAAGTACTTCGACCATTTTGTACAAGTCTTTCTAGATGACATCCTCATCTATTCCAAAAATGAAAGTGAGCATGAGGAACACTTGCGAGTGGTGTTGTCCTGCCTTAGAGAGAACAAATTGTATGGGAAGTTGTTAAAGTGTTCCTTCTTCTAGAAATAAATCCACTATTTAGGTCATATCATTTCTGGCGAAGGAATCTCTATGGACCCAGAAAAGGTAAAGGCCATTATGGAATGGCTAGTGCCAAAAAATGCTCATGAGGTAAGAAGCTTCATGGGGCTAGTAGGTTACTATCAGAGATTTGTGGAAGGTTTCTCTAAAATAGCGAAACCCATCACCACTTTGTAATGCAAGGGGGTCAGGTATGAATGGATAGAATAATGTGATAGTGAATTCATCGAGCTTAATAGGTTACTAACTAATGCGCCAATTCTACGAGTGCCGGATATGGAAAAGAACTTCACAGTCTGCACGGATGCCTCGAAACAAGGGTTAGGGGTCGTGCTAATACAGGATGGAGGAGTGATAGCTTATTAATCAAGGAAGTTGAAGAAACATGAGGAGCTTTATGCTACTCATGATTTAGAGTTGGCAGTTGTAATGCTAGCTATGAAACTTTGGAGACACTATCTAGTGGGGTGAAAATTTGAGCTCGAAATATACCATAAAATTTTAAAACATCTCTTTAATCAAAGGGATCTGAATGCCAAGCAAAGGCAATGGAGTGAGTTCATGAGTGAGTACGATTTTGGTATTTCCTATATCAAGGGAAAAGAGAATGTGGTCACGGATTCCTTGAGCAAGAGGTTATGTGTCTTCTCCTTGGTACCCTTAAAAGTCAATCTGAGGGAACGTGTGTTGATGAAACTCCATGGAGACAGTTGGTATTTAAAGGTTACTTCAAACCTCCAGAGTGGGAGGAAATTAGATCCAATGTATGAAGGATATAGTCTGGAAGCAGAAAAAATGTTAAGATATTGAGGAAGGATGTTTGTCCCCGAAGGTGGGGATATTTGAAGCATCATACTGAAGGAATCCCATAGAGCACTTTATTGTGTGCATCCAGGTGTGAAGAAGATGTACGCATACATGAGGAATCTTTTCTTTTGGATAGGCATGAAGCGCGATGTAGTCCATTTCATCGCCAAGTGCCTAGAGTGTCAACAAGTGAAAGTTGACCACCATCACTCGACAGGTCTCATACAACCACATGATGTTCCTATGACCAAGTGGGAAGTCATTTCTATGGATTTTGTTGTGGGGTTTCCGCTCACATCTCATAGATACATTGTATATACATTAATGTAGAACTTGAAATAAAAATGAAGAAAAAATGACGAAATCCTAAAACTTGCGTCAACCAAATTGGGTACTTTGAAAGAAAAATAGGGTTTATGGTTTACATGATGAATTGATGATGGAATAAAGTGGGTG
>SNQJ01S0044011.1:40039-50297 GCA_010110895.2 Picea sitchensis
AAGCAGAAAAAATGTTAAGATATTGAGGAAGGATGTTTGTCCCCGAAGGTGGGGATATTTGAAGCATCATACTGAAGGACTCCCATAGAGCACTTTATTGTGTGCATCCAGGTGTGAAGAAGATGTACGCATACATGAGGAATATTTTCTTTTGGATAGGCATGAAGCGCGATGTAGTCCATTTCATCGCCAAGTGCCTAGAGTGTCAACAAGTGAAAGTTGACCACCATCACTCGACAGGTCTCATACAACCACATGATGTTCCTATGACCAAGTGGGAAGTTATTTCTATGGATTTTGTTGTGGGGTTGCCGCTCACATCTCATAGACACCATGCCATTCTCATGATAGTTGATAAGTTAACCAAGAGTGCTCATTTTATTTTGGTTAGAGACACTTATGATGTTATTGATGTGGCATGCATGTTTGTAAGTGAGGTCATCCATTTGCACGGGATACCTAGGAAGATCATTTCAGATAGGGACTCCATATTCACTTCTAGGTTTTGGACAAGTTTGCAGTCAGTGTTGGGGACTCAGTTGAACTTAAGCATAGATTATCATCTTGAAACATATGGGAAATGAGAGAGTAAATCAAGTCATGGAAGACATGATTAGGATGTATTTCATGGATAATCAAACCCATTGGGAGAAGTACCTACCTTTGGTAGAGTTTGCCTACAATAACAGTTTTCATAGCTCCATCAAAATGCCACCCTATGAAGCTTTGTATGGAAGGCCATGCATAACACCAGTGAGTTGGGAGAGGTTAGAATATCGAGTAATAGTTGGGCCAAAATTGATTCAAGAGATGGAGGAACAGGTGATTCAGATTAGGCAGAGACTGAAGGAAGCATGGGATAGACAGAAAATTTATGCGGATGCACACAGGATTGACCGAAGTTATAAAGTGGGAGATCAGGTTTTCATTCATATCAGGCCTAATAAGAGTACCATTCGGTTTAGGAAGGGGACAAAGTTGTCACCTCGATTTATAAAACCATTCAAAATCCAAGAGAAAATTGGACCCATTGCCTATCATCTCATACTGCCACCCCACTTGCATAAAACTCATAATGTTTTTCATTTATCTATTCTACGTCATTATGTTGCTGATGAATCACATAAACTAAATTGGAAGGAATTGCAGGTATTGGTCATGGGAACCCTCACGGTAGAACCATTACACATATTGGACCGTAGAGTTCGAAAACTCAAGAACCATCTGGTAGACCAAGTTAGGGTCTAGTGGGATAAATTTAGTCCAGGATTTGCTACTTGGGAGGATGCCGAGACATTACAATGAGATTATCCCTCACTTTTTGACCACCTCGAGAATATGTTCTCGAAGGTTGGGTGTATGTAACGCCACCTTTTGACTTAGACAACTAGGATTGCCTGAGGCCTAAACACCTTTATTTTCTATTCATAGTAAAACTATTAAATGATACACTTGAACTTTTAAGACGTATGAACCTATATGAATGTTTAAATGTTATTGATGATGATGAATATGATGCGATATATTGTGAGAATGTAAATTTTATGAATGTTTAAATGTTACTGATGATGATGGATATGATGTGATCTACTATGTGAATGTAAATTCTATGAATGTCTAAATGTTATTGATGATGATGGATATGATGTGATATACTATGTGAATGAGAATCCTATGAAGGTTTAAATGCTATTTGAATGATGTTGGATATGATGCAATGTATTATATAAATGATAATTCTATGAATGGGTAATGTTAATTGAATTATGAGATATTATGAGATCTATTTCTAACTTGAAAACTTTGATGTTAAATTTGTTGGTACACAGATACCGAATTGAAATTATGGTTGTATGCAATTACATGATGACAATGCATAAGATTTTTATTAGTTTGTGTTACAGACTAATCTGCAGGTTATTGGGCTATGAAATAGCCAAGGGATAATGATGATGAAAGTGGATGTCATGACCACTGGCTGAGAAACAATATGGTGTGAATATTGTATGTGAAATTATATTGGTTTGGATGCATTGCTATGATATGTGGACTAGTGCGGGATTTTAGGAGGTGAATTGCCCAAAACTGAATAAACAATGACAAAACTCCTAGCAACATGGTTCCATTGTATATTCCATTGTAGGGTGTGGACCCTAGTCCTATTAGGAGGGGTGAAGGCATTTCCCACCGTGTGTCCTATGAAACCTGGATTCATGGGAGGATGGTGTTAGATCACACTCCCCTAGACATGTGATGATGACTGTCAGTTGCCTGTTGGGGAAGCTTGGTCAAGATAGTGACACTTCTTCTTATGGGTTCTATTTGGAGTTAGGTCAATATAGTTGATGCTCCAAGATAGTCCAAAAGAGGAAGGATAGGAATGGAATATGTAAGTAAGTTAGGGAGGAAGGATGAGTAGAAATAGTTGAGAGTGTATGGAGATTTGTCTTATGGTGGAATTTATTGTTTTTCCTTCTGAAAAGAAAAGTGTATATATGAATATTCATAATTACTTAACTAAACTACAATTGTCTAAGTAACATTGTTGAGCTAGATAATTGTAATTAAAGGATTTCACAAACATTTGATTGGGTTATTGTCTTTTATAAAATGAATAGTCTTGTTGAATGGATTGCATGCATACAAAAATTACTATAGAGATGATAGTTGTTGTTATTAGTACATGCATGAGACTTGTATGTACTAGCTACACATGCATTTCTTTCACATGTACACTAGTATGTATGAGTTTTCTTGACTTACTTACTAATAATGTCAGTTATTTGTTATGAATGTGTGAACCATCTGTCTTTTCCCTTGTATCATAAATACTTTAACTTTGGGACGAAGTTTCCTGAAGGGTGCATGTATGTAACAACCCTAGTTAAATAATTAATTGTCATAGTTAAATAATTGTTTAAAGTATATTATGTTTAATTAATTAATTAATTAATTGTCCTGAATTATTAATTTTTTAATGTATATTAATTAATTAATTAACTCATTAAATATTTGGTTAATAAATTTAAGTTTAATAAATTTTAATTTATTAAATAAAAACTTGACATATCGAAAGATGGAACCATTAAGGAGAAGGGGATAAGGTGGTTGGCATTGAATGGAGGGATAAGGTGGTTGGCATTGAACGAAGGGATAAGGTGGGTGAGTATTAATGAAAGAAAGAGGGTGGTGAATGAGGAAGGGAGGAAAAGGAGGATATAGGGGGGAAAACACTCGGGAGAAGGGGAATTTTGGGAGAGGGAGCATTTTTTTGATAGGGAGACTGTATTGGGCATTTTCACTTCTGGGAGATTGGGAGACCATATTACGGGTTTTGGCTGGAGAAGCTTGTGGAAGGACTGTTACAAGGGGGAACCTGTTGCTGGGATTTTTGGGCTTGGGGGCTATGAATCCTTACAAAATCTTGGAACTATGGAGCCATAGAGGCTTTGTTCCTAGATAGCTGGGTGGTTTGATGGTTTTGGGAACATCAACAGGAAGATTTGGAGAATTTGGGCAGAGCATTAGGCATAGCTCGAGAACAACAATAACATCAGTTAGAGGTATGTATTTTTATTTTTCTACTGTGTTATATAATTTATTATGATATGTTCATAAATTTTATTTAAGATGAATGGTTATATGTTGGTTATGAAATTATGAAAATGTTAAGATAACATTTCTTTAAAACAATTTTTTTTTTTTAATAAGGCTCTGTCATAAGAGACCTTACACTCTGGAGAGTTATACTGACCAGTTAGTGTCCTATTCATTTTCAGAAATTCGACTCCATAGTCCTAAGTGTCCTCCCCCTTCCTTGCCAACAAATTTATAAACACTCCCTCCCAAAACAAACTAAACCTAGCCATTAATTTTCAAAGAAAAACCAAGTGACACAAGAGAGCCCTCTCTGAGATGAACATGCTAGTACCCAGCTCTAAAGTTGGTTTGTAGGTTACCTATGTCGTTTGTTTATCAGGCAAACAAATTTACAGAGTGCTAACATTATGGATTCGTTGTCAGGGAGCGAAGGTGAAATATTCCCTGGAAGAAACAACAAAGTTCATATCTAAGTAATGATGTTGAAAAGTACTCAGACACATAAAGTTTGTACATCATTCACCCGACGACTTCATTTTCAAGAATCTAGAATTCAAAATTTTCATGGTGACTCCACTGTCCAAAGACTCAATAGCCTAAATATTTTATTGGTGACTCAAATAAAACTTCAAATGTGATTCAGAGACTCCACTGGAGGACGAGATCCATTGACAGATCTACGAAAGGACATCATGGGAGAAAACAAGTACCTAAAGTTGAGTTTTTTCCAAGACATAATATTTTTTGTTACTAAATACCTTTTGTCCTTTCCTGAACATGCTAAACACATTTTTATTTACCTACTGCATTCAAATGATGATCATGAGAATATTGCAATTGTATATCCTCCTCCTAAATTTGTACATATATCTCCTCAGTTTATCATTGATTTTGATCAAAATCTTCCATTTGAGCCATGTGATGACCATAGCCAAGTTGATGTGCCCCATGAAACCAAGGGTGATGTCTCACCTCTTGTAATTGATCCAACACCCTCCAAGATTCAACATAGATACAATCCTTTAAAATTACCTCACATCCTTCATGATTTTCCTCCAAAGCACTATAAGTACCTAGCTATGTTTGATGGAGAACCTAATGCCATCACAACTGAAAACCACATCCAATATTTTGAACATTTTATAGATTTTTTTGATATTGATAATGCTGATATTTGTATGAGGGCCTTCTCTCAATCCTTGAAAGGGGATACCAAAGACTGACTTAAACATTTATAGCCAGAGACAATTAGCTCATGGGAGGAATTTAAGAATGTTTTTTTGAAGTTTTGGGGAAAGGAGAAATATTTGGATCTACAACTTACATAGTTATATGCCTTGAAAATGAAGAGAAATGAAACTATTTCTACATTCAGTAGAAGGGTTTCCAGTATTTATTACAATTTTCCCAAAGAAATTCAAACCACTGAAGTTGCTACCATGCTCCATTATGCAACAACTTTTCATCCATATTTGTCTTTCCTCCTGATGAAAAGAAGACCTAAGTCCTTACAACAAATGTTTAATTATTCTCAGGAGATTCAACACAATATCAAATCATGTGAACAGATTCAAAATGAGGATTTGGATGCTAAAGAACATGACAGTGAATATGAACAAAAAATAGTTGATTTGAATCTTGAGCAGAGAGTTAATAATATCATATGACCTCTTGGAGTTTTAAATGCTAATGATTTTACAAAAGATTATATTTCACTTATTGAAAGAGATGGTGCTAATTTAGCTTTTGATCCATCCCATGATAAGAATGGGGCTGATTTTTTTATGTATTCATTTGTAGACAGTCAAGAAGATGAATTTGAAAATCATCTTGCTGAAGAGTGGGTTGATGTTCCAAGATTTTCCTTGTTAGATTACATTGCATATGTTTTTGATTTGCCTATATATGATGAATATGATGTTGACTTCCTAGAACAACCAGTTGCATGTTCTCTATCAGAAAATGTTCCTTTTCAACAGTGTAATGAGAGAAATCAGCCTACATATCACAGTTACAAAGAAGAAAGTATTGAATCAACTGAAGGAAATTCTTTACCTTTATGATTTTCTTCATTTAAATTGTTGAAAGAAAATTCTAAGATCATCACTGAAGCAAAGGAACATGTGCTGATGCCAAATCACATTGATTCACTGGAAAACATTGACAAGAAATTGTAGCAATCTTCTCATGTGTTTGATGACCTTGTTACTTGTTATGTAGAAGGTCTTGTTAGTTCAAATTTGCAGCCATTGGTCAAAGATGAATCTAAAAATGAGTGTGTTCAACAATCCAAAGAAATTTAAAAATGTGCATATGACAACAATGAAGAAAATGAAGAAGGTTTTGAATCAGGTGAAAGAACCTTGCCATTGTGTTTTTCTTCTTTCAATTTGCTGAAGATTTGTTTTTATAATGTTTCAAATCAGAAATCCTCCAGGAATGATGTTGAATATGAAGAAAGAAGTGGAATTTCAAATGAAAACTATCTTCCATTATGTTTTTCTTTCTTTGAATTGTTGAAAGTAAATCATGATATAACAGAGGAAGAAAATAAGTCTCACTGCATTCATAGTGACATTGTTTTACATGATCAAATTGTTATCAATGAGGAAGACCAAAAACCTTCTCAATCATTTAATGACCATGGTGTTGATTACATGGAGGGTTATTTCAGTTCAGATTTGTAGCCTGTGATCAACTACTAGCTTGGAAACAAAGATGATGGTCAATCAATGTCAGTGTTACATATGGATTTCTTTCCATCAGGGGTTTCATTTCAGCCAGCATTGTCTTCGGATTCAGAAGATTGTTATTTCTAGCAGTCTTAGCAGATTTTCCAGCTGCTTGGTGGCAATCAACAGGTTAAGTCACATGAAAACAAGAATGCAGTGGACGGGGTGAAACATGATTGTTTTTTTGTGCATGTTTTAGAGGATCCATTTGCAGTTTTGTTGGAGGCAGTAAATAGTCCCAATGTTTTTCATTTTTTGAGATTTGAATTTATACATAAATTCTTGAATGAATTATCAGTTAATAGGATTTGGATCAAGCATGTGCAAAGAAAACAAATAGTTGATACAATGCTTGCATGGATTCATTGGCATTATGATTTCACTTGATTGGCATTTCATTTCAAAAGTTAGGGTAGGTAGGTGTGATTAATCTTGTTGGTCAATCATTTTTCAGTTTGGATTTTTAGTAGTGTGTATAGTCAGAGTTTAGTGGTGTATTCAACGTTCAGTCTCCAATTGACAATAGTGTGCAGACTTTGGTTTTCAGCGAACAGTGGTGACAGGTCGGAGCAGGGTACACACACATATTTTGGGAGCCGCCCAATGAATCGGCCACCGGTTCTATGATTTCTTTGCTACCTCACTGGGAGGATAGTATCCCCATTGGAGCCAATGTTATCACATGCTAATTTTCATTATGTTTTCCAAATAATCTTGTCCTTGTGCTATCTTTTCACTCATATTTAAAAAAAAATTCACCAGCTTCGTCAAGCTCCCATCACCTAAATCCTTCACTCGACTGATCATCAAAAATAGTCACGTTCCTCATGAGTCAAAAATTGGCAAAGATCCCAAACCTATATCTAGCCTTAATTCTTATCTAAATCCCTCGGTTCCATTGCTTCATTCATTTTTACCCTTATTATGATATTCATGTTGAAAATTAAAAATATTCCTTTTATTAAGCTTAAGCATCCTTATCGTATCCACAAAGTCATGTGATAAGATTCATATGCCCAAAGTCCTTAGAAAATGAAAAAAGGTTTATTATTATTAATATAAATATTTTGATATTAAAAAAATTGTATTAATATTTAACCCAATATTTAATTCACGACCTCATGTCAAATCATGGGCACAAATCTCAAACTAATCAGAAAATTCAAAGGGTGGATGGAAGGTGCACATACATTTTGGGGGTTGAAAGTGATCAAGAGTTATTTTCTTGAAGTGGTCTTGAAATCCAAACCACTATTTTGGTGATTGGATATGTGTTCTTACTTGGTGCATTTTGGGAGATGGTGTGGTGTGGACTAAAACCACTCTCCACAAGCTCCGAAATTTCATTACTTTAAATTTGGATTATTCCCTATTCCCCACAATAAAATAAAATTATTTTATGAATATGCATTCCCTAAGTCTAAACTATGAATTTTTTATGATAAATGTTTCCTCCTAGTGGAAGGATTTCACAGAGGTGAAAATTGAATTTTACGGCAGAGAAATAAAGGTTTTTGAATGGGAAAATGTACGTGGACTAAATATTTGGATAATTGTTTATCCAAAGTTTTTACATAATTAAAAGAAGAGGATTACAAATATTTTACCAAAGATGGTAACCAAGACATGATTTTCAAAACCATGGGAAACAAACCAGTAAACAATTTTCATAGTGAAATGGTAAATTGGGAAAAACAAGACATGGTTTTCAGTGAAATGGTAAATTGGGAAAAACAAGACATGGTTTTCAAAACTAGGGAAAACAAGGAATAAATGGTTTTTCAAAACCACGAGCATGAATTAAAATATGGAAATTTAATTCTACAGGATAAAAGATATTTGGGAATTATTTTTATTCAAATATATTATTCCCAAATATTTAAAGAGAATGAATAAATAAAATTAGATTTCAAAGAGTACAAGTGACATTTCAAAGAGAATGTAGCTAAGGAAGGAGCTGAAGTGTCAGAGGAATCAACAGCTGGATCATAAAATGTTTTCTTGTTAATCACTGTAGTCGATTCTCATACCAAAAATGTCATTTGTAATCATTATAATCAGTTTTAGAAGCTGAAATGCTTCAATTTAGCTATTGTAATCGGTTTCTAACTAAAGGAACTCGAATTGTATAAGTATTAGGAATTGAAAATGTATTGTGGTTGGCAGAAGTGCAAGGGCACAATTCTGCTTGTTCTGAACTCAATTGTAATTTTTTGAATCTGAATAGAATACACCTATAGAAGTCTTTGAAGTCTCCATGAAAATATTCTAATGGTGGTGATATGAGTTTTGTCTTCTCTCTTTGTATGCATTTCCTATGTTTTTGATTCCATTAGCATTGTCTTCTGTTTAAATTGGATAGTTTAAAGGCCCATAAGTCATCTTATGATGCTCTTGGCTTAAGCAATTTAAAATGTGTAAGTTTCTTCATAACTAATTCAGAGTTCATTTCACTAATGCTCTGATGCAGTTACTTGTTGATCTAAAAATGAAGAAGACTTGAAAAACTTGAATAATTATTGCAAGTGAAATGTTATGTGTTTAAAGCAACATGATCAATTTGCAACACATAAATTAAGGATTACTTATGCAAAATACACATAGACAACAGCATAAAACAATGAACATCAGCACATAAACACAACAACTTGATAAAGGAGTTCACCCCTCTCCGGGCTACATCTCATGGTCCAGCTTCCAATGGATCATTATTATTAAATTGCTCAAAGTGCTCAAAAACATGTCTTACAATGCTCAAAATGACAAACCGACTGCTCCAATGGCTTCCCAGCATCCCAAAACCCCTGTCTGGGCTCTTTCGGCACCTCAATCGGTCGAAAAATGAAGAAGTTAGGCCTCCTGGAAGTCTCCCTCTTCAACTTTGTTGTCTCTGGTTCTACAATTCGCACCCCTTATTGAGCAAACCTGGCTCACACGCTCATTTAAACGTAAAAACTCAGTCCCGTACGCAACTGCGCACCGGTACAAACCATAGGACGGTTAAGGGCGCGCCAGCCCCTAACCGCCTTGGCACTTGGGCACATGGTGCATAGGACCTTGGGCTAGGAGAAATAGTAGTTTAAACTGCCATAACCGTTGGAACCACGCATTTTAAACCAAAACTCACGGGTTATGTTCCAACCCCACGCACATACAAATATATAGTTTTAAACTTTGGTTTTGTTATAACATTCATCCGCGCGCATAAATATTACAACCACACCATTCATATACGGTGGTCATATTAATGGTTATTACATATATAATATATGGTTTGCACGTGGGTATTACAATATTAACACACGGTTATATGTGTTATGCTATGGAACCATGGGTCGGGGCTTAGCCCCGACCCGCCCCCTTTTCGTTCAAAGCTTACGACCAAACTTAAATGCAATCGTTTTGACATATAAAACAAGAAACATTTGGCGGAATGATGGTTAGCGAAGGTTGGCGAGGGATTTGTATAGTGTGAGAGGTCCGAGGGTCGAACCCCACGGCCTCCATTACATTTTACACATGAACCCAATAACCAGTCAACGAGTGACACGTGGCGCCAATGAATTGGGCCACATGTCCTCACTTCATTGACTATCCAATGACACATGTCAGCACCGTATTCGCCAACAATCGACCAATGAAAATGTGCCACATCATCCAACTGCCATGTCATCATGATGGTATGTCCCTGCCACATCACCGTACGGACTGTACGGATAGGTACAGTCAACATCCAAAATTTTACCTGTTTGGCTTGGCGGACAGATCGTGATAAATCCTTCATACGGACTCCATTTGCGAAAGTAAATATACCGCAGGAATCAGGAAGACGAGACAGATGCAATGGCACTATTTTCGTCGTATTCCGAGCACTTCGAAAATTGAGCAAAATTTGATCCCCTGATCACACCTCCCCATTGGAAAGC
>SNQJ01S0044011.1:50307-66867 GCA_010110895.2 Picea sitchensis
TTGCGAAGGAGTTTTACCATGCCCATTGGGAAGATGTTTCGAACTTGAAGAAGAAGAAGAAGAAGAAGATGATGGAGGAGGAGAGGGTGGTGGCGAAGCACCATTCCCTCCATCTCTGCCTGGAGTCTTGTCACCACTGCCTCCCTTATGCATTGAAGGGTTAGAGCCTTCACCCTGTGACATCATGGTCCATTCCATTATGACTTTCATCATATCTCTCATCTGTATGATAGTCTGCCTGAAGTCTTCTTCTTCATTCGGAACACATTCATGATCTTCTGCATGTGCCATGCTTGGTAAATGTCTCTCTGCAACTTGCGGTGAATGAACCTGCTTCCTCCTCGTCGGATAAGAACTTGGCTCCACAAGTTGACCTTCTCCTCTTGTGATTTTCAACCTTGTGAGCATCAGAAACAAAACTTGCAAACAATCAAGTCTTCAAAACCAGTTCTCTGATACCAACTTGATCTAAAAATGAAGAAGACTTGCAAAACTTGAATAATTATTGCAAGTGAAATGTTATGTGTTTAAAGCAACAGGATCAATTTGCAACACATAAATTAAGGATTACTTATGAAAAATACACATAGACAACAGCATAAAACAATGAAAATCATCACATAAACACAACAACTTGATAAAGGAGTTCACCCCTCTCCAGGCTACATCTTCTGGTCCAGCTTCCAATGGATCATTATTATTAAATTTATCAAAGTGCTCAAAAACATGCCTTACAATGCACAAAATGACAAACCGACTGCTCCAATGGCTTCCCAGCGTCCCAAAACCCCTGTCTGGGCTCTTTCGGCACCTCAATCGGTCGAAAAATGAAGAAGTTAGGCCTCCTGGAAGTCTCCCTCTTCAACTTTGCTGTCTCTGGTTCTCCAATTCGCACCCCTGTTTGAGAAAACCTGGCTCACACACACATTTAAGCATAAAAACTCAGTCCTGTACGCAACCGTGCATCGGTACAAACCGTAGGACGGTTAAGGGCGCGCCAGCCCCTAACCGCCTCGGCACTTGGGCACATGGCGCATAGGACCTTGGGCTAGGCGAAATAGTAGTTTAAACTGCCATAACCGTTGGAACCGCGCGTTTTAAACCAAAAATCATGGGTTATGTTCCAACCCCGCGCACATACAAATATATAGTTTTAAACTTTGGTTTTGTTATAACATTCATCTGCGCGCATAAATATTACAACCGCACCATTCATATACGGTGGTCATATCAATGGTTATTACATATATAATATATGGTTTGCACGTGGTTATTACAATATTAACACATGGTTATATGTGTTATGCTATGGAACCATGGGTCGGGGCTTAGCCCCGGCCTGCCCCCTTTTCGTTCAAAGCTTACGACCAAACTTAAATGCAATCGTTTTGACATATAAAACAAGAAACATTTGGCGGCATGATGGTTAGCGAAGGTTGGCGAGGGCTTTGTATAGTGTGAGAGGTCCCGGGGTCGAACCCCACGGCCTCCATTACATTTTACACATGAACCCAATAACCAGTCAACGAGTGACACATGGCGCCAATGAATTGGGCCACGTGTCCTCACTTCATTGACTATCCAATGACACGTGTCAGCACCGTATTCACCAACAACCGACCAATGAAAATGTGCCACATCATCCAACTGCCATGTCATCATGATGGTACGGCCCTGCCACGTCACCGTACGGACTGTATAGACAGGTACAGTCAACATCCAAAATTTTGCCTGTTTGGCTTGGCGGATAGATCGCGATAACGCCTTCATACGGACTCCGTTTGCGAAAGTAAATATATCGCCGGAATCAGGAAGACGAGACGGACGCAATGGCACTTTTTTCGTCATATTCCAAGAACTTTGAAAATTGAGCAAAATTTGATCCCCTGATCACTTGTTCTGTCCTTTCTTCTTACACTCTACAAATTACAAATTATAACTCATATTCATCGCCTCTTTTAGCCTTTATCCTTTGGAGAGTTCTACTGACTAGTCAGTGTTCCTATTCATTTTCATAAATTCGACTCCATATCCCTGAGTGTCCTCCCCCTTACTTTCCAACAAATTTATAAAAACCCCCCAAAAACAAACTAAACCTAGCCATTGATTTCCAAAGAAACACCAAGTAACACGAGAGAGCCCTCTTTGAGCTGAGTAGGCTAGTAACCATCTCTAAAGTTGGTTTTTAAGTTACCTCTATCATTTTTTTATTAGACAAACAAATTTACAGAGTGCTAACACAACCAAAAATACAAAAAAAAAAATTAAAATTGAATATACCGCCAAATCTGGCGGCGGTTCCACTAGATTTGGTGGCATATTCAACCAACCGCCAAACTAACCACCACCAAAATCGCTGCCAAAAAAATGTTATAACCATATGATAAAAGGGGATTCCTTGGTATTCGATCCCGATACCTCTGCCTAAACCTCTCCCAACAAGTGACTTAAAATATCCTTCGCTAACCACTACGCCAACATACCCATTAATTCAAAATTGCCACGTTTTATTAAAAAAATGGGTTCCAGTAGTGGAGAATAAGGAGAACCAAGGTGCAACCCTACGGAATGGGCATACATTTCAAGAAAATTTCCAGTCATTTATTGCAGAGGAAGGCAAAAAAATAAAGAGGGGTGTCTCTTGGGCCTGAAAGTGGTAGGCATAGATCAAGGCATGGAGACAACCATTTTTAGGTAATTCGACGCTAGGAACACAGTGGTGATGATTGTTTTCTTATTTGAGCGAATATTTTGTATATTAACTCCATAATGAGGTATACTTATGTATTTTTCCCAATTCTTTTAAAGTGTTAATAAAAATTCCTACCCATTTGAGAGCAGGACCCAGAGACGTAGTCCACCAGGGACGAACTCTGTTATCACTTTTTTGCATTCATATTTCATGATTATGTCTCTTTCCTTTTGAGTTTTTCCTTCTTTATGGTATAATTTAGTTTATGCTCATTTAATACAATTCTTTAATAAGTCATCGAAAGAAAAGATCCCTAATCATGGTGGTATCAGAGCAATCGTCTTTGACTTGAATTGTTGAGTATGAATGCTTACCAGGTCCAAGCATAAGAAGGATGAAGGAACTCTTAATACTTTCAATCCAAAAGTTGTTCATGCATCTCGAAGGAAGAAAATGGTAGAAGAGGACAAGCATGATGAACATGAGAAAAACTTTCACATGGTCTTTTATCGCATGTTAGAAATGGTTGAACAAACATATGGAGATTGCGAGAAGAAGATGAAGAAGAAAGAGAAGAAAAAGGAAGCACATGCATATGATGATGCTTCGGTAAACCAAGGGGATGAAGGAGATCCTCCTGAGCCTCCATCTTCACCTTCAAGTTCTAGTTCTTTTTCCTCTGAGCATTCTCATAATTCTCATCATTCTAGCCATAAAGCCTCTTTTAAGAAACCATTATTAAATCTTGATGTAAAATTTTCTTTACCTATTTTTAATGGAGATGTTAATCTTGAAAATCTAGATAATTGGATCTGACAGGTTGAAGTGTATTGTCATTTTCATCATATTGATGAAGAGGAAGTTAAAGTGCAACTTGCTTCTCTTCAGTTGGAAGGCACCACTCTCGTATGGTGGTAGAGAAAGCTTCATGATAGGAGTAAGTGTGGTAATATTCTTTCCTCATGGTCGGAATTTAAATTAGAGATAAGGAATGAGTTCTATCCATTAGGGTATTTACATAAAGCGATGATGGAATGGAAAACTTTAAGGCAAATTAAAGGTCAAACTCTACAATGTTTCACAGAAGAATTTAGGAAGAAAGCTCTTGCATTGAACATTCCTTTGGATTCTTATGAAACTTTAACGAAGTATATTGGCACACTTCACAGTTATATTTGTCATACTTTGCTCTTGTTTAACCCCACTAGTCTTGACGAAGTTTGTGTGCAAGCCACTCACCTTGAGAATAGGGGGAAACATGGTCAAGAATATCCCATGAAGAAACCTTCCAATTTCCCACAAAAGACTTTCAAGAAGTTCAAAAGGAAGGACAAGAAGACCTCTAAAGTAACGAGAGAAGGAGGAAAGCCATCTTTCACTCATTGCAAGAAAAGTGGTCATGATGAAGAACATTGTTGGAAACCGCATCCAAAAAAGAAACCATAATAGTTCGGTGGAAAGGGGAAGAAAAATACCATTGCTACAATACAACAAGATGTTGGTTTTGATTTAGGAGATGAAGGAAAGATCACAACGGTTGGAGTACAAGGTAAAGATTCTCTTCAGGCTAGTTCAAGTTCCAATAATGAATCTCAATTTGATGAATGAAAGAGGAATGAGTTATTTCATATATGAGTTGTATCTAAACATTCTATGATAGATACATTATTTGATCCGGGTTCCCAAGTAAACTTAATATCTGAAGCACTTGTCAAGAAGATCGGTCTTGAAACGAAACCACATCTGAAGCCTTATCCTCTTGGTTGGGTATGTGATAAAAAAAAACTTGATGTCACCAAACAATGTAGGATCAGATTTTATATTGCTTCAAAGTTGATTCATGAAGTGGATTTGAATGTTGTACCACTTGATATATGTGGCATAGTGTTGGGGATTCCTTATATTTATGATAGAAAATTAGTCTTCTTTCATCATGGGAACAAATACCACCTTACTAAAGGGGGAGTGGAATATATTGTTAGAGCTCACAACATGAGGGTAAATACAACACGTGTTAGTGCAGGACAAATGAAAAGACTCATAAACACTAATAAGAGATATGTACTCATGGTTGTCAGAGAGAAAGATGTTGGGACATCCAACGCTTTCCAAGGGTGTGATCCATCTCATAAAAATGAATTAATTGATATTGTTTCTAAGTATGATGATATTTTTTAGGAAACAGATGGATTACCTCCTAAGAGAGAAATCCAACATGAGATACATCTTCAACATGATTCTCCTCTTCCTAATGTGGGCATGTACAGGATGTCAGTTGTGGAGATGACAAATATCAAGAAGCAGGTAAAAGGATTATTAGATCAAGGGGTCATCAGGACCAATTCATCTCCTTGTGGTTCTCCGATCATGATGGTGCCAAAGAAAAATGGCACATGGTGAATGTGTGTCGATTATTGGGCCTTTAATAAAATCACGGTGAAAAATCGATATCCTCTTCCTCGCATAGATGATTTACTTGATCAAGTGAAGAATGTTGTTTATTTTACTAAGTTGGATTTGCGTAGTGGATACCATCAAATTAGGGTTGCAGAATAGGATGCATGGAAGACTACCTTTAAAACCAAACAGGGATTGTTTGAGTGGTTAGTTATGTCATTTGGGATTTGTAATGCTCCGACAACTTTCATGCGTGTGATGAATGAGGTATTCAGGCCTTTCCTAGATGACTTTGTGATTGTGTATTTAGATTAAATTATTGTTTTTAGTGGGACTTTGGATGAACATGTGAGGCATGTAAAGAAAGTATTGGATGCTTTGTAGAGGGAAAATTTGTATGTAAAATTTTTTAAATGTGAATTTGGAAAGACTACACTTGTATACTTAGGTCATATTGTAGGAGGAGGACAATTGAAAATTGATCCTTCAAAAATTGAAGTAATTATAAAATGGCTTGAGCCAAAGAGTGTAACCGAAGTCTGAAGCTTCTTAGGTGTAGTCCAGGATTGGAGGAGATTCATTCCCAACTTCTCCTTTATAGAATCTCCTTTGCATGCCTTAACTAGTGTGAAGAAAACTTTTTAGTGGGAAGGAAAGAAACAAAAACATTTCTACACTTTGAAGGAGAATATTAGTACCGCACCAGTATTAGAACTGTAGAATCTTCAACAACCTTTTGAGATCGAGACAGATGCCAACAGATACACCATGGGTGCAGTATTGATGCAATATTGTAAGCCTATCTGTTACCACTATGAACTTTTAACCAAGTTGTTGTTAACTATCCTACATATGATAAAGAGTTGTATGCATTAATTCATAGCATAAATAAATGGAAGCACTAATTGTTAGGGAAGGAAAAAATTATATATACATATCACCAGCCCTTATAGTATCTTCAAGCAAAGACCAACATGCAACAATCTAGACACTACAAATGGATGGGTTTTCTACAACAATTTCATTTGGTAATCAAGTACAAGAAGGGTACAAGTAACAAGGTAGTTGACATGCTTTCTAGACCTCCTATTGTTGCTTATATTATTTTGAATAATACTTATTTATCTCATGATAGATATGTAGAGAAATATGCCATTGATGAATATTTTAAAGAAGTATATGAGAAGCTAACCCATGGTGCACAGGTAGAGAACTATTTTCTGCAGGGAAAACTACTCTACCATCTTGGGAAGCTATGTATTCCTACAAGTGAATGAGTCCATGTGATATGATAAGATTACACTTCTCTTGTGTCTAGGAATTTTGGGGTAGGAAAAAATATGACTAATTTGTAGAGGTTTTGTTATTGGCCTCAAATGAAAGAAATTGTAACTAAATATGTAAAGGGGCATGTGATGTGTTCTACTTGTAATCCCACTAATAGAAAACTGGGGCTATACTCACCACTTCCTGTTCCATCCCATCCATGGGAAAGAATTTTCATGGATTTTGTAGGGGGTTTACCAATGACCAAAGGGGGTCATGACTATTTGTATGTTGTAGTGGATAGGTTAAAAAAGATGTGTGTCTTGATGCCATGTAAAAAGCAAATCATTGTTGATAATACTACTAATCTCTTCTTTTAGTATGTTTGGGTTCACTTTGGGTTACCCACGTACATTGTCTCGGATCAAGATACTCGATTCCTTGCGGATTTTCGAACTAGATTGTGGAGAATGATGGACACCAGATTGAAGAGGAGCATTGCTTTCCATCCACAGATCGATGGACAGACATAGGTGTTAAACATAAAAATGGTACCTTTTCTTTGAGGCTACTGCAACAAGCATCCCAAGTTATGGGATGAACATATACCCTATGTACAACATGCTTATAACTGAGATTTACATTTGTCCACTCAGATTTCACCTTTTGAGACATGTTTTGGGTATCTACCCAAGGTTCCTTTGGACTTAATGTATGGAAGATATGCCTATGTGAATGAACAACTAACATAGGATAGAGCCAACAATTTCATCCAAAGGATCCAACAGATACACTAGGCAGTCAAGGAACAATTGGAGAAAAGTCAAGCACAATATAAAGCTCGGCATGACAAGTATAGGATTGATCATTAGTTCAAGGTTGGAGACTGGGTATGGCTTCACATCAACACAGAATAGTTGAAGGGTGAAGGAAAGAAACACAAGCCCATTCGTTATGGACCCTTTACTATCTTGGAGAAAAGAGACACTAATTCTTTTCGTTTAGATCTTCCACCGTATATGCAGATTTACTCCATTAAGAAATTGAAACTGTTTGAGCCTCCCATGATCATGGATCAAGATGACAAAGTTTCAATACCTTCAGTTGATGAGTTTACACCTGAGTACTTGGATGAGTTACATGAATATATCATCCTAGATAGAAGGATGAGGACTTCATGAAGGGGTGATGTTGATTATCTTCGAGTAGGATTAAAGGGCACACATCTAAGTAAGGAAAAGTGGATAGAAAAGGACAAAGTAAGGGGACTCTTCCCTCAATTACCTATTTATTTATGAAATATTTTGGTCATCCAAAAATCTCTCATTGGGAAGGCGTGATCCAAAAAGGATCCATAGAAGGTTAAGAACAACTCAAAACTTGCAGAGGCAACTCAGGATGCTCATAATGGCTTCAACAAAAAAAGAAAGGGAAAAAATTCAAATTTTCCAAAACTCAGTGAAAATGGCATGATCATGAAGAGTGCATTGCAATATTTCCAATGGTGCAAATGGCTCCTCAAACAGAGTTACGGATCGAAAGATATTCGCGGTCAAAGTTTTGGTCAACCTAGCCCGGTCAGCAGGGATGAGTCAACATTCGTACTTTTGACGTCAGCATCAATATGGATGATGTCATCATCCATAAAACATATGTGGAAAGTGTAGAGGATGAGACTTGTCATGTTGATGTTAGCATGATGATGTGGCAGCACGAGATCCTACCACGTGTCACTCATTTTTGGAATTTTTGGGTCGACTTGTGGACCAATGAAAAGTTTCCATATGGCAGTCTGTACAGGACACATGGCATCTGTACACTACATGGCAGGATAATGTGGCATCTGTACGAAACGTGGCAGGGTGACATGGAAGACAGGTGACGTGGCAGGCTAACTGTGCAACTAGGTGACCTGGGTCAATGATTGGCTGCCACATGGCCCAGTGACGGGATACCACGTGGCAATGGGAAAATTCCCAATGATGCCCAGCAATAGAAAGTCCAAAAAAAAATATAAATTGAATATACTGCCAAATCTAGCGGCGGTTCCACCAGATTTGGTGGCATATTATGCAAACCGCCAAACTAATCACCAGCAAAATCTCCGCCAAAAAAATGTTATAACCATATGCTAAAAGGGGAGTATGTGGGATTTTATCTCGTGACCTCCACCTAAACCTCTGCTAATAAGTGACTTAAAATAGCCTCTGCTAACGACTACGCCAACAAACCCATTAATTTAAAACCACCACTTTTTATTATAAAAAGGGGTTCCACTAGTGGAGAAGAAGGAGAACCAAGGCACAGTTGTATGGATTGGGCATGCATTTTGAGAAAATTTACAGTCATTTATTGTAGAGGCATGCACGGAAATTGAGACAGGGGTCTCTCTTGGACTTAAAAATTCTAGACTCAAATTGAGGTGTGGAGATAGTTATTTTTAGGTAATTCGATGCCACGAACATAGCAGTGATGTTTGTTTTATGATCTGAGCAAAGCTTCTGTAGCTTAAATTCAGAATGAGGTATACTTATGTATTTTTCTCAATTCTTTTGAGGAGTTAATAAAAAGGCCTACCCATTTGAGAGCAGGACCTGGAGATGTAGTCCTCCAGGGATGAGATCCATTATCAATTTTTTGTGTTCATATTTCATGATTATGTCTTTTGAGTTTTTCCTTATTTATGGTATACTTTAGTTTATGCCCATTTAATACAATTCTTTAATAAGTCATTGAACGAAAAGATCTCGGATCACCATCTTTGGTCAACAGAACCCTGTGCAAAGTACTATTCCTTCACAAGGAGCAACAACAGGAGTATACTCCACACAAGGTCTTTGGAATCCTTGGTAGGGCTCATTTCCCTCTCAGGGAATGTCGGTTGGGGGAAATTGTTGGCATGGTCATAGGAACAATGCACTTGTCATTGATGGCAGGAACACACAGGAAGGAGAAACTCAGGAGGAGAAGCGACAGTGATCATTGGATCACCCATTCCAAATTATCAATGGTCGTTAGATCTGAATTAAGACAGGAGGAGCATGCAGATGGATGATATATTTGAAGCATTAGATCTGAGCACGGGGAACAACCATCATCAGATATAGGAGAACTTGTATGATATTTAAAGTTCAACATGAAGTGGGATTACAAAGTCCCAAAAACAAGAGGACCATCCATCATTGGGCAGAACACGTGGCTACAGTTTAGCATTTCACTGATTGGAAAGTCAAAGGAAGGAAGTTGTCTAACCTTCCAACTCACGATATGTGAAATTGCAATAAGATCTGGGCCGTTAGATCCACATTATTTACTAATGACCAATAGCCATTATATCTGGTGAAGCTACAAGGCAGATAAGACCACGAGTCATCCAAATCTCCAAACCTGTAAAGGAATCTTGGCCATCCATCGAGGACAGTCGTGGGTTGTTGGATCCAGAGGACACATGTCAAAATATCATCATTTCGCTGACTGGAAATTCAAAGGCACATGGTGCTCTATTATTCCAACTCGTGAAACGCAAAATGGCGAAATGATTTGAGCCGTCAGATCAAGGAGAAATATGGCTCATTTATCCAAGAAGGACATGTGGTGAAAGATCATCTCTTCATTGATTGGAAATTCAAAGGAATGAGGTGCTCTAACCTCTCGAGCTTGTGATATGTGAAATCACAAAATAATAGTAGCCGTTGGATCAAGGATGAATATGGGCCGTTAGATCTAGGAGGTAGTTCATGACAGACCATGTCAGAAAGGACATGTGGTAGTCTACTTCAACAAGGACACATGGCGCAATCATACAAGGACAAGTGTCAAGTTTACTTGGCATTTCAGGTCACTGGAAAATCACAATTCTAAGTGACACATGGTAGCCACTTGGCTTATGAAACATCATTTAGTGACGCAAGAATGATGTCACTACGGGAGTTTAGTTTTAGGAGTTTTAGCATCAATACTCCCCCAAAGTCCCAAAAGCTGAAGTTCCAGAATGGAGGATAGTTGTCTGATCACCATGGATCATGGAATGTTGATCTAAAGAGTAAATCACTCAAATGACTAGCCAGTGGTCATATCTCATGGTCACATCCTCGAGAGATGGAGAGCAGAGCTAGAGCTTCCAAGCTCCATTTCAGGGTTTGTGATATGGAGAGTCGAGATGACTTTTCACAGAATCCCTGAAACATGAAATGAGAAATGTGTTTTCGGACTTTTCCCCTAGTCACCACTTGTGGTCATGTGAGTGGAAGGAGCTAGCATAGCTAGGCTCCATTTTGGGTACCGAAAGTTGAAGGAGTCAAGGAACTCATAGGAGAATCCTTGAAACGAGAAATTGTGAAATGCAGTTTCGAGTTAAGTTGTGGTCACTGTCGGTGGTCACGTTGGAGGAAGGAGCTAGAGTAGCCAAGCTCCATTTCAGGGTTCGCAATATGAGGTGTAATATCCCTCGGTCGAACCCAAATCTAAATATAATCCAAGTATATGTAAGCTAGTGAAGTGTTTAGACATCATTTTTGTAATACACCTTTCATAGAATGGTGCATGTATATACTGCGCAGTAAAGGGATGTAATTTGCACATTTCTGAATACCGCGCACAGTAACTAAGGTGAGCGCAACCTTAGAGACAGAGGATATAGCACGCAGTAACTAAGTGTGTGCAATATTAAGGTCAGGGAACCTTGTGTATATAATATGCATTATAGGCTGGTGAGCCAGTATTATAAGTCAGAATGCTTATGTCTTGGAATTAGGCCAGAGAGCCTAGATGTTAAAGGGTTGATGCGCCTACGTTTTACTTGACTCATGATAAATATGAAATACATCACTGTGCACAGACCAACCATGATAAAAGAGATGGGGGACTGAATTTCACCAGTTAGGGAAAGGGAGGCCCAAAAGTCAAGGGAATATTATATTAATATTTCCCAAAACATAAAGTATGGATAATTTTATCCTAAGTTATAAAGTTGTGGACAAGTGGACAAAAGTAACTTCCAATATGACAAGTGTCAATTTGGGGACATGCATTCATATCGTGGGGAAACTTAGCTCAAGGTTTTCTCTCTTAGACGGGGATATTTTTACACAGAGAGTTACGAACGGAAAGGGNAGGTAGAGGATGATTTATTTTGACAGAGAGTTCACAATGATTCCCAAAAACACACTCAGTTATCCAGTCAATGTCTCCATGACCATTTCACTCATACATTCCATTATCCTTGAGACAACCATTCCACCTTTCCAAAACCTGTTTCCCCATCTCTTTTGGTTGGTGTACTTGGTTAGCTTGGAGCGGGATTGAAGAAGCGGATTTTCAGGCCCGTGATAAGTTCTCTGGGTGAGATAATTTCTAGGGATTGATTTTAGTAGGTGATAAACTAAAACTACAATGCTCCGAGACTTCTGGTCTGACCTGTTGTTGAAGCCCTAGAAGGGAAGTGGGGTAGCCGAGGGAATATTGAGCAGAGAAGGGGCACACTTCCTTGGGTGGGACAGGCATGTGAGGAATGAGAAGTTGTAGGATGTTAATTGAGTGAGCACTTGAGATGGAGTCTTTCATGTTGTCCATGAGCCTTAGCTTGGATAGGAATCCCTTTACCCTGGGTAGAGTTCAGTCCCAGCTCGGGGGTGATTCACTGTTGAGAGTAATGAACAATGTAATCTATGGATGGGAGGTTCGTGGACGGTCTGTAAGTAGTTGGTGACAACCTTTCTAAGATAAGTATGAATTGTATGATATATGGATATGTTGTTTTGTTATTTACATGCCCATGTTACAATTTTATCATATATGTGACTATGAATGCGTGTGTGCTTATGGGTAATTTCCTGTAAATGATGCATATCAGTAATTACTTTTATTTGTAATATAAAAGTCATGTTACAAAAAGTAATTGTGTGTTTATGTTAGATGTAAATATTCTACGAGCGTGTTGTATGTATATGTTTTAGTTGCATGCAGTCTAAAGAGTAAATTTAGGTGGCATTGCCTAGTTGACTACTAGGTATGCTACTGTATGTTCCGCAATATGGGAACGAAAGATGTTCCCTAGAGTAGCATGTCTCAGCCTGATGGTTGGGAATGTTACCAACTGGCGTCAGAGAATGAGTGGTTGCTCTGGAGTGGCATACCCCAGCCTCAGGATGGTCCAGGGGGATCATTACAGTTTAGTATCAGAGCATCGGTTCAACACTGAGCTTGGATGGACCAGAAGGGTGCAATCGAAGTGAATATTCACAGAAGAATAACTTCGAAGTGACCATAATTAGAGTCATAAAGTATCCTTGGAAAAGGTTGGTGTACTGGTGTGCGTGGTAAATTTAGCAGTGCACGGGAAACTGTGGCGTGCCAGTGTGCGCGGTAAATTGTGGTGCCGCATGGAAGATCATTATGTGTAGATGCATGCACTGAAATTAGCCTTGCGCAGTAAGCACACACATAGTAAGGTGCACATGGGGTGCGCAAGTATTTCTTAACACAGAGGAGTTTTGTTATTATGTGCATAAGTATGAATATAAGTTGTTTTGTGGCAGTTTATTCAATAGTATGCACATATATTTGAGCGTGAAGGAGTATAATAAACTTGACATGGTGCATGCATAGGAAAAAAATGCATGTGGAATATTGGTGTGCAATATCAAAACTGTGCGTAGTGGATATTGGCGTACAACGCCAGAATAGTGCGTGTAAGTAGTCGGTATGACGAAGAAGAAATGCACAGTAGATTTAGGTGTGCGGAGAAGCATTTACCTTGTAATATTTATATGCATGATAATATAAATGAACAAGTCAAGTTAATGCGCGTGAAGTTGCTTGGAAGGCAAGGAGTCTGAGTTTAAATTACACAATAATAAAAGAAAAATAAACACATAACCGCATTGAAGCATTAATTTTGAATTTAATTTCTTCCGATTTAGATAGAAGAAAATAAAATATAATATTACAAGAAAAATTGTTATAAAAGAAAACAAGAGTCATAACATCACCAAATAGAAATTGTAATAAAACCGTTTAAAAATCCGTTTATGTATTTGTATAATCATATTAATTACAAAATTACAAAAGGGTGATGACAATAGTTAGCCTGTTGTAAAAAGGGGTGTTGAAGAACTGGCCTCTCATCTCTTGTACTCTTTAACTCCACTATCGGTTGTTCAAAATTCGCTGAGACATGCTTATCTTAGTTGAAGACTTACTTCAGCTTAGTCATCTCCTCCTTTAAAGAGGATTCTAACCAAACCGACTGATTTTCTCCAACACTTTTGGCCACTTCAACCGTAGATTCCTCCTTCTTATGCCACTTACTCCTTTTCTTCTTAGTGGCTGGCCTGTTGATGACTAAATCCTTTATAATGGGATTCAACCTGAATTCCAATCGCAAGTCTATAACCGACTCTATGTGGAACTTAGTTGTTAGAAGGTGTGCGAGGACCCTTTCCTCCTTATTCGAAGGAAAGCCTAGCATTTTTCTCAAATAACCAGTCTCACTCGACTTAGCTTTGTCCATGTATATCAGGTTGGGGATACCCAAATGTGTCTTTACTGAGAGCAGGAAGTCAAGCAGCTTGAAGATTACTATAGTTATGGATACGCAAATATCTTCATACTCGGGGAGTGGTAATTATAGAACTCCATTTATGAAGCATAGACAGATTGCGTACAAGGAGCGTTGGGTTTCCATGCTTGGCCAATCCATTTCGAATGATTATCTTTTGAGTTCATTACATGGCAACGTTCAGTTGACATCACATGGCTATGAAGTACCGAACGAATGGAGCAGGGTGATCTGACTAGCCATCGCCCACTCCATGAGTGGTGGATTTGACATGTTGAGACATGTGATACCATGTCTTGGAGAAAGTGGTTTTGACAATACCACCTTCTTGCACAAGTGTATCTCAGAAGACACTGTGCGTCAGTGTTCTTGAGACTTGGGTCTTATCTAGAATTGTCATGGTGATAACACCAAGAAATCGAGAGTGATAATGTTGATGTGTATGTTGAATTGAAATGGTACATATTCTCATGAATTGCTGATTGGTTAGTCTGATTAGTTTCGATGGTTGCACGTTTTGCAGAATTAACAACAACTCAGTTAGGTTAGACCAGTGCAGAGTCCGTACGAATGGAAGAGGCACAGAAGAATTACAGTAATCCATAGAGGAGCAGAGGGATGGAAGTCCATTTGGGCATGGAAGGAATGAACTCCAATAGACATGGAGAAGAAAGGAATGAAGATATGAATATGGCTGAGACCATTAAGAATTTGTAGAAGGATGTCCAAAACTATAAAGTTGATAATGAAATTCTTATGAAAGCCAAAGAGCAGCAGGATGAATTCAACATGAAGCTATTGGAAGGTTTGAATAGAATAGAGAAGAAATTGGTTAAGGAGAGTAACTCAAGTAGATCTGAGAGTCACAAATATTCAGAGGAGAAAGGAGAGGTAAAAAGTGCTAGTAGACATTACCATCATCCCCATAGACATTCCCATAAGAGAGAAGACAACAACTCTAGTCTATCAATTGTCAGAAGGTATAAGAGATCGAGGGTGGATGAGCTGCGAGGAGAAATGAACAAAATCAAACCTCCTACCTTTGATGGTGAGCACAAGAAGGATGAAGATGCCGAAACATGGTTTCTAGGCATGAGGAAGTATTTTCAATTGCATAATTATTCTTCCCATGATGAAGGTAGAATCACTATGTATCAACTTGGAGAGAGTTCAAGAAGTATTTTGAAAAGAAATACTTGACCAAGAGATACTATGAAAATAAAATGAAAGAGTTCTTTGAACTTAATCTTGGAAGTATGACCATAGATGAATATGAGAGAAGGTTTCTGGAACTGTTGAAGTATGTCTCTTTCATTAAGGATGAGACAGTCAAGACTCAATGATACTTAAGTGGATTTCCATCATTCATCAGTGACAAAATACAGTATGATGATCATAATGCATTAGAAGAGACCATAAGGAGAACTAAATGCTTATATGACCAGCTAAAAGCAAGACTAGATTTCCAAAAGGCTTGGGAAGACAATAAGAAATTCAAGATGGATAAGAGGAAGAAGGGTGCTAAGCCACCATTCTTCAGAAATAATCCACAATGGAAATAAATGCATAAGGAAACTAGAGTGATTGACACAGGGATTCAAGGGCCAAGACAACCACCTATGCAATGTTGGGGTTGTAAAGGAGACCATAGGTTCAGAGATTGTCCTCACAGAGGCGAAAAAGGTAGAACTGTTCACAATGTATGACGAGCTGAGACAGTAGAGGACATGGGCATAAATGTGCCAAGGATTTATGTAGCCCTAGAAAACAAGCAAGCAGAGTATTAGTCCCACATGATTGAAGTGGAAGGTATGATCAACAACCAAACCCTTGCTATTTTAATTGATTTAGGAGTTAGCCATAGTTATATAGACCCAAAGATGGTGTAAAGTTTGCATTTACCAAGAAGAAAGCATGGGAAATCTTGGTTGGTGCAACTAGCTACAGGAGCTAGAAGAAAATTTAATGAGATGGTTAACTCCTACCTCATAGACATGAATGGACTAAATACCATGGCAGATTTGAACATCTTACCCTTAGGTTCCTATGACTGTTTAATTGGGATGGATTGGTTGGACCCACATCATGATTTATTGGATTGTCATAACAAAGAATTCACTTGCTTGGATGAAGAAGGGAACCAAAGGAAAGTGCAGGGAATTCCTAGGGCAGTAACCGTTAGAGAAGTTTTAGCATTACAGCTGCATAAATGTTATAGAAGAGGATGTCAAATATTTGCAACTCATATGGAGGAGACACCTAAAGACAAGGTGCCAAATTTGGAGGATTATCCAATCCTAAAAGAGTTTGAAGATGTATTCAAGGAAGTACGAGGACTATCCCCAAGGAGAGACATTGATTTCTCTATAGATTTGATGCCTGGAGTAGTGCTAGTATCAAAGACTCCTTACAGGATGAGTACACTAGAATTGAAGGAGTTGCAAATGCATCTTGAAGAACTTCTGAAGAGGGGGTATATATGCCCAAGTGTATCACCTTGGGGTTCCCTAGTCTTGTTTGTGAAAAATAAATATGGAACGTTAAGATTGTGCATTGACTTCAAACAATTGAATAAAGTGATTGTGCAGACCCAAATGAAGAT
This sequence comes from Picea sitchensis, assembly GCA_010110895.2. Taxonomy (NCBI): domain Eukaryota; kingdom Viridiplantae; phylum Streptophyta; class Pinopsida; order Pinales; family Pinaceae; genus Picea; species Picea sitchensis. Next base: position 66,823 of record SNQJ01S0044011.1, read on the forward strand.
TTCATTGTATGCACAGATGCATGTAATGAAGGACTGGGTGGAGTC
>SNQJ01S0044011.1:66917-80253 GCA_010110895.2 Picea sitchensis
GGAGTCCTCAGTCAAGATGGATTTGTGATATGTTATGAATCAAGGAAGTTGAAGGATCATGAAATAAACTGTACCACTCATGATTTGGAGTTGGCAGCCATAGTACATGCCGTGAGGAAATAGAGACACTACCTCATGGGAAAGAGGTTTGAGCTAAGAAAAGACCACAATGGTTTGAAATATTTATTTGATCAGCCAAATCTAAATGCTAGACAAAGCAGATGGTTAGAATTTCTAAGCGAATATAACTTTGATATAAAGCATATCAAAGGGAAAGAAAATAAAGTGGTTGATGCACTCAGTAGGAGGGTTCATGAGCTTCATGCTACAACCATCAACATGTATCATACTGATGTTAAAAGAAAAATTGTGGAGGTTTCAAATATAGATCTGCAATACAGGGAATTGGTAGTAATGCTACAACAAGGTAAGACACCACAAAAGATGGATATTTATAAGTTGGGAGTAGATGGAATACTGCTGCACAAGAACATATTTTTTGTACCAAATCTCCAAGACTTGAAACGTATAATTTTGCATGAGATGCATAATGCTCCTTATGCAGGGCACCCTGGATATCAAAAAATCGTAACAACGGTCAAGAGCCAATACTTTTGGCCAGGTATGAAGAAAGAAATTGCAGAATACATCGCTAGGTGTATGTAATGCCAGAAAGTTAAAACAGAGCATAGGCACCCAGCAGGATTGCTGCAACCTTTGCCCATTCCTGAATGGAAGTGGGAAGTGGTGACAATGGATTTTATTACGGGATTGACCAAAACAGGCAAGCTACATGATTCAATTATGGTAGTGATGGACATGCTTACAAAAGATGCACATTTTATTCCACTAAAAACTACTCACAAAGCAGTAGATTTTGCTGATATTTTCATGAAGTGGCACGATTGCACGGAATTCCTAAAATGATTGTGTCTGACAGAGACCCGAAATTCACCTCAAATTTCTGGAAAGGATTGTTCAAAGGATTCAAAACAAATTTGAACTTTAGTAAAACTTACCATGCTGAGTCTGATGGACAGACAAAAAGAGTGAATAGGGTGATAGAAGATATGTTGAGAATGTATGTGATGGAAAAACCATCGAAATGGGAAGACTACCTACACTTGGTAGAATTCGCTTACAATAATGGGTATCAGGAATCATTGAAAATGATCCCATTTGAAGCACTTTATGGCAGAAGGTGCAATACTCCATTAAGATGGGATAATCTAGTTGATAGAGTAGTATTCAGGCCATAATTGCTCAAGGAGATGGAGGATCAAATGTTAAAAAATTAAGAAGAATTTAAAAGCTACCCAAGATAGATATAAAACTTATGCTGATAAAAATAGAATCCACATGGAATTCAAAGTGGGTGATCATATTTTCCTGAAAGTGAAAGCTAACAGAAGCTCCCTAAGGCTAGGAAGTTGTGCCAAGTTGGCAGCCAGATTTTGTGGACCATTTGAAATCCTAGAGAGGATTGGTCCAATTGCTTATATGATTTCATTTCTTGCATCTATGTCTGTTCATAATGTCTTCCATGTATCATTGCTAAAGAAATATATACCCGATGCTAATCATGTTATTAATTGGAATGTTATCCAGGTGAAGCAAGAAGGCACTTTCCAAGTGCATCTGGTGCGCATCCTGGATCAAAAAATAAAACAACTTTGGAATCGAGCCATAGGGATTGTAAAGGACTAGCGGACTTGGTATGGACCTGAAGACGCTACTTGGGAGCATGAGGATGCAATGTGGCTAGAGCACCCGCATTGTTTTGAAGAATTTTGATAATTTTGTTTTATATGGGTACATGATGCACTGAGGACAATGCATAAATAAGGGGAGGGGATTGCAATATCCCTCAGATGAACCCAAATGTAAATACAATCCAAGTATATTTAAGCTAGTTAGCTGTTTAGACATCATTTTTGTAATACACCTTTCATGGCATGGTGCACGCATATACTGCGCAGTAAAGGGATGTAATGTGCACATTTCTGAATATCGTGCACAGTAACTAAGCTGCGCACAACCTTAGAGACAGAGGATACAACACCTAGTAACGAAGTGTGTGCAATGTTAAGGTCATTGAACCTTGTGTATATAATATTCATTATAGGCTGGTGAGCTAGTATTATAAGCCAGGATGCTTATGTCTTGGAATTAGGGCAGCGCGCCTAGATGTTAAAGGGCCAATGCACCTACTTTGTACTTGACTCATGGTTAATATAAAATACATCACTGCACCCAGACCGACCATGATAAAAGAGATGGGGGAATTAACTTCACCAGTTAGGGAAAGGGAGGGCCAAAATTCAAGGGAATATTATATTAATATTTCCCAAAACATAAAGTATGGATAATTTTATCCTAAGTTCTAAAGTTGGGGACAAGTGGACAAAAGTAACTTTTGATATGATAAGTTTCAAGTTGGGGACATGCATTCATATCATGGGGAAACTTAGCTCATGGTATTCTCTCTCAGATGGGGGGATTACACAGAGAGTTACGAACGAAAAGGGACATGACCATATCATGGGGAAACTTTTAGCTCATGGTATTCTCTCTCGATGGGGGATTCTTTTACCGCAGAGTTACGAATCTAAAAAGGGGACCAGGAGGGTGATTATTTCTTTTGACAAAGAGTTCACAGTGATTCCCAAAAACACACTTAGTTATCTAGTCAATGTCTCCATGACCATTTAACTCATACATTCCGTTATCCTTGAGACAACCATTCCACCTTTTTGAAACCTGTTTCCCTATCCCTTTTGGTTGGTTTACCTATTTAGCTTGGAGCGGGATTGAATAAGCGGGTTGTCAGGCCCGTGAGTAGTTCTCTTGGTGAGATAATTACTGGGCATTGATTTCTGTAGGTGCTAAAATAAATCTACAAAGCTCTGAGACTTCCGGTCTGTCCTGTTGTTGAATCCCTGGAAGGGAAGTGGGGCAACCGAGGGACTATTGAGCAGAGAAGGGGAACACTTCCTTGGGTGGGATAGGCATGTGGGGAATGAGAGGTTGTAGACTATTAGTTGAGTGAGAACCTGAGACAGAGTCTTTCCTATTGTCCATGAGCCTTAGCCTGGATAGGAATCCCTTTACCCTGGGTGGAGTTCAGTCCCAGCTCGGGGGTGATTCACTGTTGAGAGTGATGAATAGTGTAATCTATGGTTGGGAGGTTTGTGGACGGTATGTAAGAAGTTGGTGACAAACTTTCTAAGATAAGTACCAATTGTATGATATACATATATGTTGTTTTGTTATTTACATGCCCATGTTATGATTTTATCATATATGTGACTATGAATGCTTGTGTGCGTATGGGTAATTTTCTGTAAATGATGCGTATCGGTAATTACTTTTATTTCTAATATAAAATTCATGTTACAGAAAGTAATTATTTTTTTATGTTAGATGTAAATATTACGCGAGTGTTTTATATGTATATGTTTTAGTTGCATGTAGTCTAAAGAGTAAATTTAGGTGGCATTGCCTAGTTGACTATTGGGTATTCTACTGTATGTTTCGTAGTATGGGAACGAAAGATATTCCCTAGAGTAGCATGTCCTGGCTTGATGGATGGGAATGTTACCAACTGGCATCAAAACATGAGTGGTTGCTCTAGAGTGGCATACCTCAGCCTCAGGTTGTTTGAGGGGAACGTTACATGAGGATTCAAGGAGACTCACGGGAGAAAACCCAAAATGAGAAATCGCAAAATGCCTTTTTCAATAGGGTTTTTCTCATAGCCATTGGTCACATCATCGAAGGTTTAAAGGAGGATCTAGCATGCTGCTAAGCTCCATTTTGGAGATCATGACTTGGAGAGTCGATATGCCTCATCCATAGATCCCCAAAATGCGAGTCGCAAAATAACCTTATGAATAGGTGTTTGGTCACCGCTAGAGGTCACCTAAAAGGAAGGGGATTAGCCAGAAGAGCTAGCACCCACTATGATGTTTTCGTCAGGAAGAGAGAAGGCACCAAAATGCATAAACGAGCAGAGTTTCTCTCAATAACTTCCAGAACAAAGTGATTTCATCTACCAGAGAATTTGAGGAGCTGTAGGGTGGCTTCCAGAGGGGTCAAAGAGTCTCGGTGTATCTGTTAGAGACCACTGATGCTTTCTTCCAGAGAATTCAAAGAGTATTTAGGGTGATCGACAGAGAAGATGAAGAGTCTCGACGCAACTACCAGTGGAGTGTAAACTCATCATAGAGTCGACTGACATATGGAAAAGGGTCAAAGACTATTACAGTCAGTAAAGCCAAAATATCTCAAGAGGAGGGCTAGTGATGATGAATGCAGTGGGATAGCACATGCAAAATGAAAAAGGTGCAAAGAGACTATAAAAATGCAAAACAAAGAAGAGATGTTTTTTGATGTTGAGAGTCATTCATGCGTGTAGAAGGAGGCAGGGTGCAACAACTGAAATGCACAGAAGAGGAATGGTGCATAGAAGGGACATGGCGCACTGAGCGTAAAAGGTAGAAGAATAGAAAGCGCAAGGAATATGTACAGGAAGACACTGATGTAGGCAGAGAAAATCAGTGTAGCAGAACAATGATGAGACTGGTAAGACATTGATAAATATTGTATCACTGTGATAAATTTACTGATAGCAAACTTTATATCTCAGGGTGGTAGGGAGGTGCTAGGGAGGAATGTTTTCCTCTAAGTTTCAAGTTAGTGCTTGAACACAGGGAGTTGTATCTTCCATCTAGTTGCATCCAGAGAAACCAGGGTGGCAGAGTGGTGCAAGGGAGAATTTTTGTTCTCTGTTATACAGGTTGGTTCCTGTGTGACTGGAAGTTGGTGTTGGAACACATAGGGAGTTGTTGCTTCCTTCTAGTGGGTGCTATAGAAACCAGGGAGTTGGTGCTTCCCTCTAGTGGGTGCTATAGAAACCATAGAGTAGGTTCTCTCAGAAAACAACATCTCACAAAATAGAGGTGGTAGCCTGATTATGAGTCGGTGCTCATAAGAATGATAATGTACATAAAATAATTATCGTATAAAGAAAAAGAGGTTTTCATCCTTTATGGGTTTCCTTAGGAATATTTGTCTCTACATTATACATGTGTGTGATTGATGTTGAATACTCTATTGCTTATTTATTGTGATCATCATTGAGTGTTTTGTAATGAGTTTATAAATAGATATAATTGTTTAAGAATAGTAACAATTGATTCACCCCCCCTCTCAACTGTCCAACAATTGGTATCATAGCTGGCCCCTTTTATCTAAGGGTAGATCCTAGAGCTTAAACATGTCAAGCTATGAAGGAAATTCAACAAATAATCCCCCTCTGTTCAATGGAACAATCTTTTCCTTCTGGAAACTTAGAATGAGAACCTACACAATGGCTTTAGGTGTAGATGTCTAGGATTTGGTAGAGACTGGTTATGTAAAGCCAGTTGTACTAGCTAATAAGGATGGCAAGATAGAATTAAGATTCAACTCTAAGGCTATGAATGCTATCCTGAGAGGGCTTGCAGAGGAAGAATTTGTAAAACTTTTGCACTTAGAAACTGACAAAGAAGTGTGGGACAAAATCATTATCAGTTATGAAGGTAATGAGAAGGTAAAGGACACCAAGCTTCAAACCTACAGAGTACATTTTGAACAACTAAAGATGAAAGAGGATGAAACTGTTGGAAAGTAATTTCTAAGAGTTGAAGAACTGGTAAATGAAATGAAATCACTTGGTGAAAAAATTGAGGAACCCTCCTTAGTTCAAACAATTTTGAGATCTCTAACAGATAGGTTCAACCCGAAGGTCTCTTCTATAGAATAACTTAATGATCTAAAAGCCTTGGCTTTTGATCAACTTATAAGAACATTGACTGCATATGAAATGAGAATAGTTAAAGATAAACCCACCTCAAGAGAAGCACCATTTAAAGAAAACAAGAATGAGGATTTTGAGCCTGATGAAATTGAATCAAAATTTGTGAGAAGACTGAAGAAGGGATCAGGAAAATACAAAGGTAAACTGCCTTTCAAATGTTTCAACTATGGTAAGATAGGTCATTTTGCAAATAAATTTCCTCACAAAAGAAAGGATCAGACACATGATGATGAGGAGAAGCACAAACACAAAAATTTCTTTTAAGAGAATAATTTTAAGAAGAAAAGTCTTTGTGTAAACAATGATAATGATCCTTCAGATAATGAAGACAGTGACTCTTCTATTGAAGATAAACTAAATGACTTCATTCTTATGGCCAAAGAGGATTATGATAATAAAATCATAGGAAGTGATGCTAATGAAGTAGAAGTTGTGGTTGACCTGGAAGGATAACTGATCAATGCACTAGAAGAGATTGACAGACTCAGAATTAAGACGAGAAAGAAAAAAATGATTACTGATACAGTTCAAGAAAGGAAGTAAAGAACCTGATGAAGACTTTTCCCTGCTAAAAGTGGAATTAGAAGAGGCAAAGAAAATTGAAGACATTCTGAAACAACAATTATCATAAAAGAAGGCAAGATGTGAAGCTCTGGAGGAAGAAGTAGTGAAAACTAGGAAAGAGTTGGAGAAGTTTCAAGCCTTGTATCATTAGAATCTATCAAGTATCAAAGCCTCAGAAGGATTGGCCACCATTCTGAATCAGCAAAGGAACCCAAAGATGAAAACATGTATGGGTTATGAAGAGGGATCAAGCAGTAGTCATCCAAGTAACAATGAACCCATCAAGTTTGTCAAATCTACAACATATGACAACAACAAACCTGCAGAAACAAAAGAAGATAATCGATTGCCTAGGAGGAGTAAAGAAAAAGGTACCAGAATTGAAATTGTAGATCAGAGAAATAATACACTCTCTTCTAAAAGAAATTGTTAGCATGGAAGAAATCGACCTTCTCAAAGAAGACAACCATTTTCCAAGTACCAAGGTTTTTTCTATGGATATTGTTTTTTTTTTCTAATTTTGGTCACAAAGTTGTAAACTGTTCTTTAAAATTTAGATATGAGCAATCAAGACATTCAAGGTATAGGTATCTACCACAACAAAGAATGAGACAACCAAGTAACAAACCGTCACAGACTGCAAATCACTTGATGGCTGGGAAAAGGACACAAGTTAAGCATAACAATCGTTATGATCCCTTATTCAACAAATCAGAATGTCACATCTATCATAATTTTGGACACAAAGCTGCTGACTGTCGCTTAAAGAACTATGAACCAGATTTGAATCCCTCTACTAAAAATGTCAAGGTTTGGAAGAAGAGAGAAAGTGACAAGTGTGGATTAGTGTTGTCAGCTCAAAGACAAAATAACCCTTGGTATATAGATAGTGGATGCTCCAAACATATGACGAGAGAGAAAGGTAAGTTTCTATCTCTAAGTGAAAGTAAATCAGGAAACATAACCTTTGGAAATGATGCTCCAGGTAAAATCAAGGGTAAAGGGATGGTGAGTTTAAGTAATGGAAAATGAAAAGCTCAAGATGTTCTTCTTGTAGATGGGTTGAAACCTAATCTTCTTAGTGTAAGTCAAATGTGTGACAAAGGATGTGAAGTGGTGTTCACTTCCAAGGACTGCAAAATAAAGTATGTAAACTCAATACAAGTGGTGGCTAAAGGCATAAGGACATAAAATAATGTATATGTCCTGAAAGAAGATAGAGAAGAGTGTCATGTAAGAAAACATGATGAGAGTTGTTTATGGCATAGGAGACTTGGACATCTAAACTTTGATCACTTAATCAAGCTCAAAAATATCGAGGCAGTAAAATATCTTCCAAGAATATCAAAGACACAAGACTTTGTGTGTAAACCTTGCCAAGTAGGAAAGCTAACCAAGACATAGTTTAAATCCAAGAGTTCTACTTCAACAGAGAAACCACTCCAACTAGTCCATATGGTTTTATGTGGACCATCAAGACAAGAAGGCACAAGGAAATAAAACTAATTCATGTTGATCATTGATGATTACTCTAGACTTACTTGGGTTGCCTTTCTTAAGGAAAAAGCTGAAGCATTTGAGAAATTTAAAATATTTAAGGCTTTAACTGAGAATCAAACAGGCAAGAGGTTAAAGGAAATAAGAGAAGAAACATGAGGCAAATTTATGTCAAGTGAGTTCAAGGAATTCTGTGATAAACATGGGATCAAGAGAGAATACACAATCCCAAGAACTCCACAACAAAATGGAGTAGTTGAGAGGCAAAATAGAACAGTGCAGCAAATGGCCAAGTCAATGATGAATGAAAAGAACATTGGTCAAACCTATCGGGTAGAAGCAATACACACAGTAGTCCATGTTCTTAACAAAGCCCACCTCAGACCACACACTAACAAGACACCCTATAAACTGTGGTATGGGAGACATGCTTCAATCAAACACTTCAAAGTCTTTGGAAGTAAGTGTTACATAAATAATAATGATGAGAACCTTGGCAAGTATGATGATAGGGCTGATGAAGGCATATTCTTAGGGTATGCTACAAAAAGTAAAGGATACATATGTTATAATAAGAGGCTGCATAGATTGGTTGATTGTATTGACATAAAAGTTGATGAAGGAATCCCAGTAAGAGAGGTAAACAATACTGGATCAACAACAAAGGATATAGATGAAGTTGAATCTGAACAGGTTCAAGAATCAAAACAAGAAGACTCTGAGCCAGATGAAGATGAAAATATTTAGACAGACTCAAATCAATAGAGAGCATCCAATTCCTCCCCCTGAATCACTCAAAAGAATCATCCTGCAAGTCAGATAATTAGTGAAAAAGACAAAGGTGTACAAACCAGGAGAAGGATAATAAAAAACACCGAGCAATCCCATATAGACTTCATGTCAATGATGGAACCCAAGAAATTTAATGAAGCTAGTAAATATGACCATTGGGTTAAATCCATGAATGATGAACTTGACCAAATTGAGAAAAACAATACTTGGGAGATGGTTCCTAGACCTGACAGTAAAAAGGTCATAGGCTCCAAATGGATCTTTAAGAATAAATTGAATGAGGAGGGACAATTTGTCAGGAACAAAGAAATATTGGTATGTAAGGGCTATGCTCAAATAGAAGGACTGGATTTTGATGAAACATTTGCAACCGTAGCAAGATTAGAAGCTATCAGAATATTTCTTGCATATGCTTTTCATAAAAGGTTTAAAGTCTATCAAATGGATGTCAAGTCAGTTTTTCTAAATGGATATTTGAAAGAAGAAGTCTATATGGAACAACCAGAGGGTTTTGAACTGTCAAATAACCCTAACTTTGTATGCAAGTTGAAGAAATATTTATATGGTTTGAAACAAGCCCCTCGTGCCTGGTATCACAGACTAGATATGTATCTTCAAAACAAAGGGTTCAAGAGAGGAACAATTAACATCAATCTATATATCAAAACAGAGGATAATGATTTTCTCATCATGTTGGTATATGTAGATGACATAATATTCGACTGTCATAATGATTCATTGGTTCAATGGTTTTCTTTTTCCATGGAGTCTAAGTTTGAAATGTCTATGATAGGGGAACTGTCATTTTTTCTTTGTCTGCAAATTACTCAGAGGTAAGAAGGCATGTTTCTTTCTCAAGAAAAATATCTAAGAGAAATGTTGAAAATGTTTCAAATGGAATATTCTAAACTTGTGGGCACACCTATGGTTACTGGATGCAAATTAAGAAAGGGTGATGACTCACCTGATGTTGATAAAAGTTCATATAGATCAATGATAGGAAACCTGTTATACATCACAACATCTCGTCCAGACATAATGCAAGGTCTTGGAATGGTAGGAAGGTATTAGTCTGCACCTAAACAGAGTCATTTGCTAGCTATCAAAATAATATTTAGATATTTGAAAGAAACAATGAACCATGGCTACTCAGATGTTGATTGGGATAATTGCATGGATGAAAGGAAAAGCACAAGTGGAGGTGCGTTCTACTTAGGAGATTATCTAGTAGTGTGGCTGAGTAAAAGACAAGGTTCCACTTCTTTATCAACTACAGAGGTAGAGTACATTGCTACTACTACTTGTTGCACTTAGGTATTATGGATGATTCAGACACTTGCAGACTTGGAGGTAAAATATACTACATCGATCCCAATTCATTGTGATAACACTAGTGCCATAAGTGTGTCAAAGAATAATGTATTCCACTCCAAGACCAAGCATATTCCCATAAAATTCCATTTTCTGAGAGAGAAGGTCACCAATCAGATTGTTTAGGTTCTTTACATTCCCACAACAGAACAAATTGCAGACATATTTACTAAACCCCTATCCAAGACACCATTTGAATATCTTCGTCAGAAGATGGGTGTCATCCCGTCTCACATCTAAAGAGAATCCATCCTATTAGGGGGAGTTTGTGTTGGTTGAATATTTGATACCTCTGAAAAATTACTACAACAACTCAGGGGGAGCGTGTTTTTTCTTTGAAATTGATGTAAAAGGGGGAGAAGAACAACATGAATGGATGCTACGGTTGGAGATCGAGGTCTAAGTAGAATAGTGCAGCCTTTCAAGATTGCCATCAATGCCAAAGGGGGAGATTGTTAGCATTTTCACAGGCACAATGTGCTTGTAATTGATGGAAATAACACATAGTAAGGAGAAGCTTGGGAGGAGAAGTGATAGTGATCGTTGGATCACCCATTTAGAATTTTCGATGGCTGTCATATCTGAATTAAGATAGGAGGAGCGTGTAGATGGAGGACAAATATCAAGTGTTAGATCTGAGCGTGGGGACCGACTGTCATCAGATCTAGGAGAACTTGCATGATCTTTAAAGTTCAACATGAAGCGGGCTTACAAAGTCTTGAAAACAGGAGGACCGTCCATCATTGGGTAGGACATGTGGCTACAGTTCAACATTTTTCTGACTAGAAATTCAAAGGAAGGAATCTCTCTAACCTTCCAATTTGTGATATGCGAAATCGAGATAAGATCTAGGCCATCAAATCTGGATTAATTATGAAGGACCAACAACCATTAGATATGGTGAAGCTGCAAGGCGGATAAGACCAAGAGTCATCAAAATATTCAAAACTGTGAAGGAATCTTGGTCGTCCATCGAGGACAGTTGTGGGTCATTGTATCCAGAGGAGACATGTCAAAATATATTCATTTCGCCGACTGGAAAGTCAAAAGAACGAGGTACTCTATTCTTCCAACTCACGAAATGCAAAATGGCAAAATGATTTGAGCCATCGGATTGAGGAGAAATCGGGTCCGTCGATCCAATAAGGACATGTGGTGAAATATCATCTCTTTGCTGACTGGAAAGTCAAAGGAACGAGGTGTTCTAACCTCTCAAACTTGCGATATGAAAAATTGTGAAATAATCTTAGCCGTTGGATCAAGGATGAATCTGGGCCATCAGATCCAGGAGATAGTTCATGACAGACCATGTCAAAAAGAATAGGTGGCAGTCTACGTTAGCAAGGACACATGGTGCAATCATACAAGGACAAGTTTCAAGTTTACTCGGCATTTCAGGCCACTGGAAAATCACAATTTTGAGTGACACGTGGCAGCCACTCAGCGTATAACACGTCATTGAGTGACACAAGAATGACGTCACTTTGGGAGTTTAGTTTCAGGAGTTTTAGCATCAATACTCCCCCAAATTCCCAAAAGTTGAAGTTCCAGGATGGAGGATAGTCGTCCGATCACCACGGATCATGGACCGTTGATATGAAGAGAGAAGAGCTCAAATGACTAGCCAGTGGTCATATCTTGTGGTCACATCGTCGAGAGATGGAGAGCAGAGCTAGAGCTGCCAAGCTCCATTTCAATGTTTGTGACATGGATAGTCAAGATGACTCTTCACAGAATCCCTGAAACGTGAAATGAGAAATGTATTTTCGGACTTGGCCCTTGGTCACCGCTTGTGGTCACATGAGTGGAAGGAGCTATCATAGCTAGGATCCATTTTAGGTACCAAAATTTGGAGGATTCAAGGGACTCACAGGAGAATCCACGAAACGTAAAATTGTGAAATGCAGTTTCGAGTTAAGTTGTGGTCATCACCGGTGGTCATGTTGGAGGAAGGAGCTAGAGCAACCAAGCTTCATTTCGGGGTTTGCAATATGAGGAGTCAAGGAGACTCACAGGAGAAAACTCAAAATGAGAAATTGTGAAATACCTTTTTGAATAGGGCTATGGTCACAACCATTGGTCACATCATAGAAGGTTTAAGGGAGGAGCTAGCATGCAGCTAAGCTCCATTTCAGAGATCATGACTTGGAGAGTCGAGATGCCTCATCCCTAGATCCCCGAAACATGAGTCACGAAAGAGACTTATGAATAGGTGTTTGGTCACCGCTAGAGGTCACTTGAAAGGAAGGGGCTTAGCTAGAAGAGCTAGCGCCCACTATGATATTTTCTTCAGGAAGAGAGAAGGTGTCAAAACACATGAACATGCAAAGTTTCTCTTAGTAACTGCCAGAATGAAGTGATTTCATCTGCCAGAGAATTTGAGGAGCTATAGGGTGGCTTCCAGAGGGGCTGAAAAGCCTCAGTGTAATTGTTAGAGACCACTGATGGTTTCTTCCAGAGAATTCAAAGAGTATTCAGGGTGATCGACAGAGAAGACGAAGATTCTCAAGGCAACTGCTAGTGGAGTGTAAACTCGTCATAGAGTCCACTGACATATGGAAAAGGTTCGAAGACTGTTACAATCGGTAAAGCCAAAATATCTCAGGAGGAGGGCCAGTGATGATGAATGCAGTGAAGTGTATGCAGCGAGATAGTGCATGCAGCGTGCACAAGGTGCAAAGAGACTATAAAAATGCAGAATAAAGAAGAGATGTTTTTTGCTATTGAGAGTGATTCATGCATGTAGAAGGAGGAAGGGTGTAGTAGCTAAAATGAACAGAAGAGGAATGGTGCATAGAAGGGACATGGTGCACATAGAATAAAAGAAAGAAGAACATAAAGCGCAAGGAATTTGTGTAGGAAGACACTGATGCAGGAAGAGCAGAGCAGTGATGAGACCGGTAAGCCATTGATAAATATTGTATCACTATGATAAATTTACTGATAGAAAAATTTATATCTCAGGGTGGTAGGGAGGTTCTAGGGAGGACTATTTTCCTCTAAGTTTCAAGTCGGTGCTTGAACACAGGGAGTTGTAGCTTCCATCTAGTTGCAACTAGAGAAACCAGGGTGGCAGGGTGGTGCAAGTGTTATCCACATTTTTAGTTATCAAGATGATATTATGATTATGTCATGATGATGGAAGATCAAAATATTCATTAAGAACATTTTCCTGAAGAAGGTTACACTTGTCATTTTCTCAAAATCACATTTTTTGGAAATAGTCAGCAGGTTGCATATATACTCGCCTGC
>SNQJ01S0044011.1:80263-91763 GCA_010110895.2 Picea sitchensis
ATCATCCATTTCTCTTAGTTCATTCAATATCTAGATCTAGGGAAAGAGTAGTATTCTGTCACGTTTTGTTCTAGATCCAGGTGGATCTGGGGAGATTGGTCTGTGTCCACACTCACGAATTTATCCATAAACAGCAAGGGAGAACTGTTGTTCTCTATTATACAGGTTGGTGCTTGTGTGACTGGAAGTTGGTGCTTCCATCCAGTTGGTGCTGGAACACATAGGGAGTTGTGGCTTCCTTCTAGTGGGTGCTAGTGAAACCAGGGAGTTGGTGCTTCCCTCTAGTGGGTGCTAGAGAAACCAGAGAGTTGGTGCTCTCAACCAGTAGAAGCTTGCAAAATAGAGGTGGTATCCTCATTATGAGTCAGTGCTCATAAGAATGATAATGTACAGAAAATAATTATCATATAAAGAAAAAGAGGTTTTCACCCTTTATGGGTTTCCTCAGGAATATCTGTCTCTCCATTATACATGTGTGTGATTGATGTTGAATACTCTATTGCTTATTTATTGTGATCATCATTGAGTGTTCTATAATAAGTTTAAAAATGGATATAATTGTTTAATCATAGTAACAACTAATTCACCCCCCCCCTCTTAGTTGTCCAACAAAAATCACTTCCATACTCAATGGAACCGAGACAAAGGTTCAATACCTATTCTAGGAGGATCGACTGGGTTGATTCCCAACCAAGGTCCTTGGAACACTTCACAAGGAGAAATCCTTATGCAAGATATGTCGTTTAACATCAAAATTCAGCTGATGATGCAACAATAGACATAATTTCCTTTTGTTGGTCAAGGACATGGTTTCTACCAAAACCATGGCCAACAATCCAAATTTTCTTGGCAACCTGGTGCCAATCAAAATCCAGGGCCCTCTTTTCATGTAAATACTACGCAACCAAAACTACCCTTTCTGGAAACCCTACATTTTCCAGACTTGTCGAGATTATTAAATGACCTGATATGTCATGATCTGCATTGGCCCCCCATTGAGAATAATTTGCCTTATGACATTCCAAAATTTGAAGGCAAGCCTGGCGAAGATCCGGGTGATCACATGACTACCTTTCACTTGTGGTGTTCATCGAACTTGTTGAAAGATGACTTCATTCAGTTGCACATTTTTCAATGCAATCTTATAGGGGATGCAATGAAGTGGTATATCGAGCTCGACATCTCAAAGTACTCTTACTGTAATGACTCGAGGGTGGTTTTCTTGAAGCATTTCTAGTTTCTAGTGAGATACGATGTCGACACCGAGTTGGTGGCCAGCTTCGAGTAGACTAAGGCTAACCATATCTTGGATCATATCCGAGAGTGGCGGTGAAGAAAGAGCTTGATTAAGGTCAAGGTCCCTCCTTAATTATTTCTTGAGTGGTTCTTGAAATCTTTGGTTCCTTGTGTGTCCAAAGATGTAGCAACATCCGGGGTGTTTTCTGAGGAAGAGGCTATTATGAGAGCCCAACAACTAGAATTGATTTACTCTCAGTCTGGAATCCTTTACGATATCTTACCTGATGCACCATGGTCTACTCTCGATAAGGCCAAACAAAAGTCTGGGCCCCACGTTGATGGCATAGTGGGCTTAACACAAAGCAAGTGCACAGATCTGTTGTCAAATTAGTTACAACAATTGTCAATTCAAAAGACTATGGCCATCCAGACTCCTAGTTCATTTCCCCTTGCTACCTAGATGTTGGATGTACACAGTGTGCAATCGATGACTCCCAAGACCAACCAACAGATCAAGGGAAAGAATAAACAAAGAAATAAGAAGGGTAAAGGGGATAAAAAGGCTACTAACAATGTTGGCGAGGGAAAAATGAGAAGAGGAAGGTGAAGTATATGTGTAATATTTTCATGGACGATCACTTAACTCACCTGTGCCCTCGTCTCAGAGAAGCCCAGAAGATACTAGCACAACAAAAACATGTTGTGTTGATAAACCCTTTTCCACAAGGGAAAAATATGGCTCAGGATTCTACATCCATGCGCACGGCTTGTGGCAGTGAGGAACCCCCCGTGCATACTCCTAACAACCCGACCATGAAAATTTACATAATGAATGCTAATGTTCATTTATCAACCAAGACTTGTGACTACAGAACGTCAAAATCTACCGAGAAGGACAAGGAGGCCTCCAACCCATTGATTCCTATTCAAATTGAGAATACAATGGGAGAGACAATGACTCGCATCCCTAAAGGTGTGCTTAAGAAGGCTTCCCATAAACCAAACGTGAGGTTCGCTCAGAACTACTACGTCATGGAGGATCTAGCACAGACCCCTTGTGTGATGTCTACTCTAAAAGTTCTCCAAAGTTTCCCCTCACAGAGAAAATCAATGTTGTCTCCCTTGGGAGCGACAGAAAATAGTAGCTTAGGAATGATCATTTTCGATCCAACCAAACTTAAACCTTGTGCTGGCCCTTGACCACTTTTTTGGACTTTGACAGGCTATTCGAAGGAGCACAAGGCAAAGCAGAGATCGCGGGATCTCACCTCCTTTTGTAATATCCCTCGGCTGAACCCAAATGTAAATGTAATCCACGTATATTTAAGCTAGTGAGTTGTTTAGACATCATTTTTGTAATACACCTTTCATGGCATGGTGTGCGCATATACTGCATAGTAAAGGGATGTAATGTACACATTTATGAATACCGCACACAGTAACTAAGGTGCGCGCAACCTTAAATACAGAGGATACAACGCGTAGTAACTAAGTGCGCACAATATTAAGGTCAATGAACCTTTGTGTATATAATATGCATTATAGGCTGGTGAACCAGTATTATAAGCCAAAATGCTTATGTCTTGGAATTAGGCAAGCGTGCCTAGATGTTAAAGGCTAGAGTGCTAATTTGTACTTGACTCGTGATTAATATAAAATACATCACTGTGCGTAGACCGACCACGATAAAAGAGATGGGGGACTGAACTTCACCAGTTAGGGAAAGGGAGGGCCAAAAGTCAAGGGAATATTATATTAATATTTCTAAAACATAAAGTATGGATAATTAGTTTATCCTAAGTTCTAAAGTTGGGGACAAGTGGACAAAAGTAACTTCTGATATGACAAGTTTCAAGTTGGGGACATTCATTCATATCATGGGGAAACTTAGCTCAAGGGGATTTTCTACACAGAGAGTGATGAATGGAAAAAAGCGGGGGAAATCCAACAGGAAGAGGATGATTTCTTTTGACAGAGAGTTCACAGTGATTCCAAAACACACTCAATTATCCAGTCAATGACTCCATGACCATTTTCACTCATACATTCTGTTATTCTTGAGACAACCATGTCATCTTTCAGAAGCCTGTTTTCTCATCCTTTTTGGTTGGTGTACCTGGTTAACTTGGAGAAGAATTGAAGAAGTGGGTTGTCAGGCCCGTGAGTAGTTCTCTAGGCGAGAGAATTGTTGGGGATTGATTTTTGTAGGTGCTAAACTATAGCTACAACGCTCTGAGACTTCCGGTATGGCCTATTGTTGAAGCCCTAGAAGGGAAGTGGGGCAACCGAGGGACTGTTGAGCAGAGAGGGGGCACACTTCCTTGGGTGGGACATGCATGTGGGGAATGAGAGGTTGTAGGTTGTTAGTTGAGTGAGCACCTAAGACAGAGTCTTTCCTTTTTTCCATTAGCCTTAGCCTGGATAGGTATCCCTTTACCCTGGGTGGAGTTCAATCACAGCTCGGGGGTGATTCACTGTTGAGAGTGATGAACAGTGTAGTCTATGGCTGGGAGGTTCATGGATAGTCTGTAAGAAGTTGGTGACAGTCTTTCTAAGATAAGTACCAATTGTGTAATATATGGATATGTTGTTCTTTTATTTACATACCTATGTTACATATGTGACTATGATTGCTTGTGTACTTATGGGTAATTTCCTGTAAATGATGCATATCGGTAATTACTGTTATTTTAATGTAAAAGTCGTATGTTACAGAAAGTAATTGTTTGTCATGTTTAGATGTAAAGCTTCCATGACCATGCTATATGTATATGTTTTAGTTGCATGCAGTCTAAGGAGTAAATTTAGGTGGCATTGCTTAGTTGACTACTGGGTATGCTACTATATGTTCCACAGTATGGGAACAAAAGTGTTCCCTAGAGTAGCATGTTCCCAGCCTGATGACTGGGAATGTTACCGACTGGCATCAGAGAATGAGTGGTTTCTCTGGAGAGGCATACCCCGACCTCAGGATGGTCGGGGGGATTGTTACAGTATGGGATCAGAGCCTCGGTTCAACACTGAGCTTGGATGGACTAGAAGGGTGTAATAGAAGTGAATATTCACAGAAAAGTAACTTCAAAGTTACCAGAATTAGAGTCATAAAGTGTCCTTGGAAAAGGTTGGCGTACTCGTGCACGTGGTAAATTTGGTACTGCATAGGAAACCATGGCATGCCAATGTACGCAGTAAATTGTGGCATCGCGCGGGAGATTATTATGTGTAGATGCACGCGCTGAAATTAGCCTTGTGCAGTAAGCACACACATAGTAAGGTGCACATGGGGTGTGCAAGTATTGGTTAATGCAGAGGAGTTTTGTTGGTACGTGCATAAGTATGAGTATAAGTTGTTTCGCGACGGTGTATTCAGTAGTATGCATAGATATTTGAGTGTGAAGGAGTATGTTAAACTTGACATGGTGCATGCATAGGATGAAAATGCATGTGGAATATCGATGCGCAGTATCGAAACTGTGCATAATGGATATTGGCGCACAATGCTAGAATAGTGCGCGTAAGTAGTCAGTACGACGAAGAAGAAATGCACAGTATATGTAGGTGCGCGGAGAAGCGTTTACCTTGTAATATTTATATGCACGATAATATAAATGAACAGGTCAAGTTAATGCATGTGAATTCGCTTGGAAAGTGAGGAGTCTGAGTTTAATTTGCATAATAATAAAAGAAAAATAAACACTTAACCGCATTGAAGCATTAATTTCAAATTTAATTTCTTCCGATTTAGACAGATGAAAATAAAATATAAGATTACAAGAAAAACTATTATAAAAGAAAATAAGAGTCATAACATCACCAAATAGAAATTGTAATAAAACATTTAAAAAATATGTTTCTGTATTTATATAATCATATTAATCACAAAATTACAAAAGGGTGATGACAACAGTTAACCTGTTGTAAAAAGGGTCGTTGAAGAACATGCCTATCATCTCTTGTATTCTTTAACTCCGCTACCGGCTATTCAAAATTTGTTGAGACATGCTTATCTTAGTTGAATACTTACTTCGGCTTAGCGATCTCCACCTTTAAAGAAGAGTCTAACCAGACCGGTTGATTTTCTCTAACACTTTTTCTTGCTTCAACCGTAGATTCCTCCTTCTTATGCCACTTACGCCTTTTCTTCTTAGCGGCTAGCCTGTTGATGAATAAATCCTTTATAATGGGATTTAGTTTGACCTCCAATCGTGAGTCTATAACTAACTTTGTGTGGAACTTAGTTGCTAGAAGGTGAGAAAGGACTCTTTCCTCCTTATTCGCAAGAAAGCCTAACATGTTGCTCGAATAACCAGTCTCACTAGACTTAGCTTTGTCCATGTATCTCAGGTTGGGGATACCGAAATGCGTCTTTACAGAGAGTAGGAAGTTGAGCAACTTGAATATTACTATGGTTATGGATACGAATATATATTCATACTTGGGGAGTGGTAATTATGGAACTCCATTTATGAAGCGCAAATATATTACGTACAAGGAGCATTGGGTTTCCATGCTTGGAAAATCCATTTTGAATGATTAGATTTTGAGTTCGTTACATGGCGGTGTTCAGCTGACGTCACATGGCTACGAAGTACTGAATGAATGGAGTAGGGTGATCTGAATAGCCATCACCCACTCCATGAGTGGTGGATTTGACATGTTGAGACACGTGATACCGCATCTTGGCGAAAGTGGTTTCGACAATACCACCTTCTTGCACAAGTGTATCTCAGAAGACACTGCATGTCAGCGTTCTCAAGACTCGGGTCTTATCTAGAATTGTCATGGGGATAACACCAGGAAACTGGGAGTGATAATGTTGATGTGTATGCTAAATCAAAATGGTGCATATTCTCATGAATTGTTGATTGGTTAGTCTGATTAGTTTTGATGGATGCACGTTTTGCAGAATTAACAACAACTCAGTCAGGTCAGTCCAGTGCAGAGTCCATAGGAATGGAAGAGGCATAGGGGAATTACAGTCATGCAGAGAGGAGTAGAGGGATGGATGTCCATTTGGGCATGTAAGAAATGAACTCCAACGGACATGGAGAAGAGAGGAATGAAGATATGAATATGACTAAGACCATTAAGAATTTGCAGAAGGATGTCTAAATCCATAAAGCTGATAATGAAAGGCTTATGAAAGCCAAAGAGCAGCAGGATGACTTCAACATGAAGCTATTAGAAGGTTTGAACAAAATAGAGAATAAATTGGTTAAGGAGAGTAACTCAGGTAGATCAGAGAGTCACAAATCTTCAGAGTAGAAGGGAGAAGTAAAAAGTGCTAGTAGACATCACCATCATCCCCATAGGCATTCCCATAAGAGAGATGGAAAAAAATCAAGTCTATGCCCTATCAGAAAGTATAAGAGATCTGGGGTGGATGAGCTGTGAGGATAAATGAACAAAATAAAACCTCCTACATTTGATGGTGAGCACAAGAAAGATGAAGATGTCGAAACATGGTTTCTAGGCATGAGTAAGTATTTTCAATTGCATAATTATTCTTCTCATGCTAAAGGTAGAATCACTATCTATCAACTCAAAGGAAAGGCCTCCATGTGGTGGGATCAACTGGTGCAGGTACAACACATTGTAGAGAAAAGTGTCACTTGGAGAGAATTCAATAAGTATTTTGAGAAGAAATACTTGACCAAGAGATACTATGACAAGAAAATGAAAGAGTTCTTTGAACTTAAGCTTGGAAGTATGACCATAGATGAATATGAGAGAAGGTTTCTGGAACTGTTGAAGTATGTCTCTTTCATTAATGATGAGACAGTCAAGATTCAACGGTACTTAAGTGGATTGCCATCGTTCATCAGTGAAAAAATACAGTATGATGATCCCAAGACATTAGAAGAGACCATAAGGAGAGATAAATGCTTATATGACCAGCTGAAAGCAAGACTAGATTTCCAAAAGGCTTGGGAAGACAATAAGAAATTCAAAATGGATCAGAGGAAGAAGGGATCTATGCCACCATTATTCATAAATAATCCACAATGGAAACAAATGCAGAAGGAAACTATATTGACTGGCACAGGGAGTCAAGGGCCAAGACAACCACCTATGAAATATTGGGGTTGTAAAGGAGACCATAGGTTCAAAAATTGTCCTCACAGAGGCGAAAAAGGTAGGATTTTTCACAATGTAGAACGAGATAAGACAATAGAGGACATGGGAAAAAATGTGCCAAGGATTTATGCAGCCCTGGACAACAAGCAATAAGAGTATAAGTCCCACATGATTGAAGTGGAAGGTATGATCAATAACCAAACCCTTGCTATTTTAATTGATTCAAGAGCTAGCCATAGTTATATAGACCCAAATATGGTGGAAAGTTTGCATTTACCAAGAAACAAGAATGGGAAATCCTGGTTGGTGCAACTAGCTATAGGAGCCAGAAGAAAAGTTAATGAGATGGTTAAGTCCTACCTCATAGACATGAATTGACTAAATACCAGGGAAAATTTGAACATCTTACCCTTAGGTTCCTATGACTATTGAATTGGGATGGATTGGTTGGACCCACATCATGCTCTATTTGATTGTCATAACAAAACATTCACTTGCTTGGATGAAGAAGGGAACCAAAGGAAAGTGTAGGGAATTCCCAGGGTAGTAACCGTTAGAGAAATTTCAGCATTACAGCTGAAGAAATGTTATAGAAGAGGATGTCAAATATTTGCAACTCATATGGAGAAGACACCTAAAGACAAGGTGCCAAATTTGGAGAATTATGCAGTCCTGAAATATTTTGAAGATGTATTCAAGGAAGTACCAGGACTACCTCCAAGGAGAGACATTGATTTCTCTATAGATTTGATGCCTAGAGCAATGCCAATATCAAAGACTCCTTACAAGATGAGTACACAATAATTGAAGGAGTTGCAAATGTAGCTTGAAGAACTTCTGAAGAAGGGGTATATATGCCCAAGTGTATCACCTTGGGGTTCCCTAGTCTTGTTTGTGAAAAATAAATATGGAACATTAAGATTGTGCATTGACTTCAGACAATTGAATAAAGTGATTGTTAAGAAAAAATATCGTCTACCAAGGATTGATGACCTCTTTGATCAATTGAAGGATGCAAGGATATTTTCAAAGATAGATCTCACATTAGGATACCATCAGGTAAGAATTAAAGAAGAAGATATTAGAAAGACCACCTTCAGGACAAGGTATGGTCATTATGAGTTCATGGTGGTATTGTTTGGATTGTCAAATGCACCAGCTGTTTTCATGTGCTTAATGAATGGTGTTTTCCGAGAGTATTTGGACAAGTTTGTCATTGTATTTTTGGATGCCATTCTTATATATTCCAAGTCAGAGGAAGAGCATGAACATCATTTGAGGATGGTGTTGCAAGTATTAAGGGAACATCAGTTGTATGCCAAATTGACCAAGTGCTCATTTTATTAGAAAAAAATTCATTATTTGGGGCATATCATCTCAAAAGATGGGATTGCAGTGGACCCTGAGAAGGTAGCAACCATTAGAGAATGGTCAGCACCAAAGAATGTGATAGAGGTCAGATATTTCATGGGCCTTGCAGGCTACTACAGAAAATTCTTTGGAGGATTCTCGAAGATAGCACACCCAATCACTTCCTTGCAAAGGAAAGGTATGACGTTTGAGTGGACGACGGACTGTGAAAGGAGTTTCCAACATTTGAAACAATTATTGACAAGTTCTCCAATACTAAGGATTGCAGACCCAAATGAAGATTTCATTGTATGAAAATATGGATGTAATGAAGGACTGGGTGGAGTCCTTAGTCAAGATTGATTTGTGATATGTTATGAATCAAGGAAGTTGAAGGAGCATGAAAGAAACTATGCCACTCATGATTTATACTTGGCATCCATAGTGCATGCCCTGAGGAAATGGAGAAACTACCTCATGGGAAAGAGGTTTGATCTAAGAACAAACCACAATGGTTTGAAATATTTATTTGATCAACCAAATCTAAATTCTATATAAAGAAGATGGTTACAATTTCTAAGCGAATATAACTTTGATATAAAGCATATTAAAGGGAAAGAAAATAAAGTGGTTGATGCACTCAGTAGGAGGGTGCATGAACTACGTGTTACAACCATTAGTATGTATTAGACTGAGTTAAAAGAAAAACTATGGAGGCTGCAAATATAGATCTGTAGTACAAAGAATTGGTAGCAATGCTACAACAAGGTGAGACACCACAGAAGATGGATATTTATAAGTTGGGAGTAGATGGAATACTGCTGCGCAAGAACAAAATTTTTGTATCAAATGTCCAGGACTTGAAATGTATAATTTTGCGTGAGATGCATAATTCTCCTTATGCAGGGCACCTCAGATATCAGAAAACCGTAACAACAGTAAATATCCAATACTTTTGTCTAGGTATGAAGAGAGAAATTGTAGAATACATCGCTAGGTGTATGGAATTGAAGAAGGTTAAAACAGAGCATAGGCACCCACCAAGATTGTTGCAACCTTTGCCCATTCTTGAATGGAAGTGGTAAGTGGTGACAATGGATTTTATTATGGGATTACCCAGAACAAGCAAGCTACATGATTCAATTATGTAGTGGTGGACAAGCTTACAAAAGTTGTGCATTTCATTCCACTAAAATCTACTCACAAGGCAGCAGATGTCACTGATATTTTCATGAGGGAAGTGGCAAGACTGCACGGAATTCCTAAAATGATTGTGTCTGACAGAGACCCAAAATTCACCTTGAATTTCTAGAAAGGATTGTTCAAAGGATTTGGAACAAATATGAAATTTAGTACAACTTACTATCCTGAGACTGATGGATAGATAAAAAGAGTGAACAGGGTGATGGAAGATATGTTGAGACTGTATGTGATGGACAAACCATCAAAATGGGAAGACTACCTACATTTAGTAGAATTCACTTATAATAATGGGTATCAGGCATCATTGAAAATGAGCCCATTTGAAGCACTTTACGGTAGAAGGTGCAATACTGAGGTAAGCTGGGATAATCTAGCTGATAGAATAGTAGTCGGGCCATAGTTTCTCAAGGATATGGAGGAACAGATGTCAAAAATTAAGTAGAATTTGAAAACTTCCCAAGACAGAAAGAAAATTTATGCTGATAAAAACAAAATCCACAGAGAATTCAAAGTGGGTGATCATGTTTTCTTGAAAGTAAAAGGTAATAGAAGTTCTCTGAAGCTGGAAAGTTGTGCCAAATTAGCAGCCAGATTTTGTGGACCATTTGAAATCCTAGAGAGGATTGGTCCAGTTGCTTATATGATTGCATTTCCTGCATCTATGTCTATTCATAATTTCTTCCATGTATCATTTCTAAAGAAATATATACCCGATGTTAATCATGTTATTGATTGGAATGTTATTTAGGTGGAGCAAGAAGGCGATTTCCAAGTGCATTCGGTGTGCAACCTGGATCAAAAAATCAAACAACTCTAGAATTGAGCCATAGGGCTTGTAAAGGTCCAATGGACCTGGTACGGACCTGAAGACACTACGTGGGAGCATGAGGATGCAATGTGGACAAAATACCCGCTTTCTTTTGAAGAATTTTGAGAATTTTGTTGTATATGGGTACATGATGCACCAAAGACAATGCATAAATAAGGGGAGGCGATTGTAATATCCCTCGTCCGAACCCAAATGTAAATACAATCCAAGTATATTTAATCTAGTGAGTTGTTTAGACATCATTTTTGTAATACACCTTTCATGTCATGGTGCGCACATATACTGCGCAGTAAAGGGATGTAACGTACACATTTCTGAATATCGCACACAGTAACTAAGGTGCGCACAACCTTAAAGACAGAGGATACAATGCATAGTAACTAAGTGTGCGCAATATTAAGGTCAGCGAACCTTTGTGTATATAATATTCATTATAGGCTGGTGAGCCAGTATTATAAGCCAAAATGCTTATGTCTTGGAATTAGGCCAGCGTGCCCAAATCTTAAAGGCTAGAGCTCCTACTTTGTACTTGACTCATGATTAATATAAAATACATCACTATGCGCAGACTGACCACAATAAAAGATATGGGGGATTGAACTTCACCAGCTAGGGAAAGGGAGGGCCAAAAGTCAAGGGAATATTATATTAATATTTCCTAAAACATAAAGCATGGATAATTAGTTTATCCTAAGTTCTAAAGTTGGGGACAAGTGGACAAAAGTAACTTTCGATATGACAAGTGTCAAGTTGGGGACATGCATTCATATCGTGGGGAAACTTAGCTCAAGGGTATTTTTT
>SNQJ01S0044012.1:20298-30365 GCA_010110895.2 Picea sitchensis
GTGAAGTATCCCCATCCCCTTCTCACTCATGTGTCCAAGCCTATGATGCCAAAGTTATGTATCCACTCCTGTATAAGCTAAAGAGATAGAAGAATCATTATTACCAGTACATAAATACAATGTACCTACCTTCTCTCCCTTTTCTATCACCAATGATCATTTGGTGACCTTACATGCCTTATCTGTAAATATAGATATACAAACTTCACTTTCCAGCTTCCCTGTTGAAATCATATTTTTCCTTAGATCCGGAACCTATCTAACCTCTTTCAACAACCATTGGTTTCCATTCTTTTTATTTATTTGTACCTTACCCATTCCAACAATTTTGCATGGTGCATCATCACCCAAATGAACCTGTCGAAAATCACCTTGAACATAATCTAGAATTTTTTTTCTATGGAGTGTGGCATGAAATGAATCCCCTGAATCTACTACCCAAGAATAAAAAATATTATCTATAGAAAGAATCAAAACATCTTGTAACACATCACCTGTTACATTTGCTTCCTGATTTTTCTACCACTGTCCATCTCTTTGTTTCTTTAGAAATCTATAGTGTTTCTTCAGATGTTCTTACTTCCCAAAATTCCAACACTCTATCTTTCCCAGTCTGGATTTGGATCTTCCCTTCCTAGAATTCCCATGGTTCCTTGATCCCTTTCCTCTATCCTTTTGTCTTCCCTTGTTCTCCATGTTTAATGCATTACCTGATGTCTCACCTGTTCTTTTCCATTGCATTTCCTTGTTAAGGATAACACAAACAACATCATCAAATTTTAGAGTGTTTGAACCCGAGACATAGTTACTTACAACCATGACCAAGCCGTTCTAGCTTTCTGGAAAAGGGCACAATATTAGAAGAGCCATGACCTCATCATCAAATTCCACTTTTAAAGAACTTAGATGAGTAGTAATTGTATTAAATTCATTTAAATGATCTGCAGAAGACCCACCTTCTGACATATTCATATTAAATAATCACTTCATTAGAAATACCTTATTGGATGCCAAGGGTTTTCATACAGTTTAGCCAATGCGTCCATCAGTTCCTTCATTGTCCTTTCTTTTGAAATATTGAAAGTTATCGATGCTGCCAGGCTCAACCATATCGTTCCTAGTGCCTTTCTGTCAAGAGCCTCCCATTCTTCATCCTTCATGGTTGTCAACTTCTTTTATATTCCTCCCAATGGTAGGAATAGATCTTTCTAATATAAATAATATTCCATCTACATCTTTCATAACTGGTAGTTTTGGCCATTAAATTTATCGACCCTAAACTTTCCATCTTCCGCCATTTCTCCCACTCGAGTCAGGAACCCTATTTTCCTGTGAGTTACCTTTTGCTCTGATACTAGTTTTTAGAAAAACAGGATCACAGAGAAATAAAATAAAACACATGTGGAAATAAAACATAGAAGATACACAATACAATAGAGATAAAGATATACATGGTTTATCTAGTGTGAGCTACGTCCACCACAAAATTGTCAGGTCATTCTTTTTTATTATCCAACAAAATGAAGGGATACAACCTACAACACACCTGTTGTAACTTCCTCTTCTTTCTCTCACAGTCTTCTCTCTCACAATACAACAATCACACTCATACACAACCACAATACAATTCCCTCTTAAAAGAGGGTTTCCTTTAAGGAAAAAAATCCTAACATAACTTCTACCATTAGCTCTGCAACCTTATAATGAATGGTCCCCCCTAGACCCCCCTAGTGACAATTGTGGGGGAGGAATTCCCCCCACACCCCCCCATTAGGGAATGGGGTCCAAGAACAGTTGAAATAAACATATGAATCAATATCCAAAGATGTTGGAAATGCGGTAAAGTTGGGCATTATAAAAATTATTGTAAGTCGAAGGTAACATAAGTCGCTCCTGGATCTGACAAGAAGAAGATGAATGAGAGAAAGATGACCTCAGATAAGGGAGGTGATGTGTACCTAGTGTCGACCAGTACATAGAACATAGTTACCAACTTAATGAGAACTCTACAAAGTTCTCATTTTTGGGGGGGTCCAATATTTTACCCCGTTTTTAAAAATGGTGCTACCAGTAGCACCCCCCTCCATTTTTAGGTGTTTTTTCGATATTTTAAATTTTTTGATCCACAATGAGGTCCTAGAGCTATGAGGTCCTTGATTTATTCCCCTCAAATCCTGATCTGAGCATATCGAAGGAGAAGGTAAGGTGGGGGTAAGGTCCTCACTTCACCAAAATAGTGGTTATACCAGCATGATCGATTATTTACGAGATTGAATTCCAACGTACCTATCCACTGATTGTAACCAATAGATTCACCATACTTAATCGACCGAGAGAAAATACCTATGGAATCCACCAAGATGACACTTTTTGTAACACAGGGGGTTCCCGAAGAATCCCTATCGCTGGAAGCATGTCTCAGAGGCTTTCACTACAGGTCTTCCCACTAAGTCCACACTTTATACACAATTTCATTACCTTGATGACTAAGTTCTAGCTGCAAGGCTCCTTTTCCACATTCTTCTTTTAAATGTTTATTTTTCATCTATGTTCTATTTTTTCTATTTTTTTTTTATTCAATAATGTTTTTAGTCATTTTTTCATGTTTCTTTTAATCTTAAAAATATTTTTTACCATTTTCTTTTTTGAAGTTACGTTTTTTCATATAACTTTGTCTCCTTAATTAATTTATTGTTCCATACTTTTTAAATATAGTGAAAAACATCATTTTTAACACATTGTTTACCTTTACTTCAATACATCGAAAACAATTGTAGTTAAGTAACACTATTTTTGAATATTTAGCAAAAAAATACACATTTTATAGCCATATATAATAAAAAACCTATACATTTTGGTACATATTCCTTAAAAAAACTTGTCAAATAAAGTGTTTTTTTGGACATAATTGAACAATTTTTTTTTTTTTTATATAAATTATCATTTTCTTTCATATTTTTACACATTTGAAGTAAAAAATGACAACATTTGATACAATTTTCCAATGTATAGTGATTCACATACAAATAAAACGAAAAAAAAAAAACCAATAAAAAGATTCATCGAAGAACAACAATAGATACATCTTTATTCTTATTTTAAAATCTGAAGTCAAAACATTACAATTATAGCTCATTAAAAAATTGCAAAATTGAGCATCATCTTCAAATGAATCTTAAAACTAATCAACAATATTATATATCCCAAATTCATCATTCTCAACAGACACATTATCATAATCTTCGACGTCATTTTGTGCTTCCATTATGTCATTTTGTTCTTCCATTGGCTCTTTGATATCCACAAGTTCTCCAAAGTGATTATTTCCAATCATTCCTCCTAATGGTACTTGAGGTTCCTTTGACAAATTTTCCACCTTTGTTTCACTAAAATCTCCTTTCCTTAAGCTAACTTCTTACATTTCATTTGGAAGAGCTGGAATAACATTAGTTCTTTCTTGAATAAAAATGCACTGCATTGGGTCACTTTCAATGGCTATGGAATTATTTCCTCTCTGTAGAAACACGCTAATGTTGTACCTAATCACCAAATACAAAATAAATAATGAAGTTAGATATTGTAAAAAGACTTAAATTAAAAATAATATAAGATTGAAGTATGATTTCATAAATATTAGATCATAATTCTTACCTGGACCCGAGAAAAAATCCAAAATCCAATATCCTTCATTTTAAAATGTATCTATAAGATAATTAATTAATTCTTGTGGTTTTGGATAAATGTTAACCATCTCTCCTTTCAATTTTTTTTCCTCATATTTTAGCTTTCTAACCAAAACATTGTATACCAATATACTACTAGGAGTCTCTCCATCCTTTGCATTGACAAGAATAGAATTATAAGAGTCATCTTTTGTCCATGTTGCAAGTTGTATACTCTCAAAATCATGTTTAAATGATTCTCTATTGGATCGCTAAATATTAGGCTTGTGCCTGTAACATAAATAAGTGAAAATTCAATTAACTTGTGAATTAATAAAATTGTTTTCTAATATTAATTGCTAAACACACACTTTCAATATCTTACCAAATAAACTGCATCCTTGTCTTTTATTTCTCCTTGATGCTTGATTGTACTAATCTTTGTTCTGTGTCTGAATGAAATACTAGAAATCTCCAGAATGGTAATGTTGTAACTTCCGTAAATCCCATAACCACTTTATTGAAAGCTTGGTAAGTATAAGGCTCAGTATCATATCCAATTTTTTGGATATTATAACCATGAGGGATATCCACAATAACTAGGGAGTATTCTTTTTAGGAACAATATTTGCAAGTTGTTCACAATCACCTAATATCACTTTATATTGAACGATGTCTAGCCCATTGCAAATGTAGTGATCAAGGATTTCATCAAGTTGAACATTTTGAACACGTCTCCTTCTTTCTCTTTCAAACTTGGCTTTTTGAATAAAACTTTTGAAAGTTTCAGGTACTCCATATGCATTCTTCTTTGACATCTTTAA
This sequence comes from Picea sitchensis, assembly GCA_010110895.2. Taxonomy (NCBI): domain Eukaryota; kingdom Viridiplantae; phylum Streptophyta; class Pinopsida; order Pinales; family Pinaceae; genus Picea; species Picea sitchensis. Next base: position 24,785 of record SNQJ01S0044012.1, read on the forward strand.
TGAAAAAAACAAAAAAACATATAGTTATATATCTATAACTATTAAAATAGAAATAAATTAACTTGCAAATGAATAATATGAATGTAATAATTCAACATATCTTTTTGAATGAAACAAAAAATTGTTTCAATACTACTGAAGAGCTTGAATCTAGATAGTTGAGTTTAACATCATCCCAACTTTCTTAATTCAACATATTGACCATTTCCTCTTGTATTCTCATATACACCTTGTGACTAAATAAAACAAAATTAATGTTAAATTGAAAAAAACTATTTTTCTTGTCCTAACATAAATAAAAATAACTCAATAAACTTAATTTTTAAATTCATCGCACATTTCTTCCATTCACAATTCTCCCGACCTAACACATGATAATATAGTTATGATAAGTTTATCTCCATTCAATCCTTGTATTGATCTCCAAGGTGTTATAGTCATATCATCTGGAATATTTTTTATGTCATGACCTGTCTTACTTGTGCCACATATCAATGGTTTAGTCTTCTTAACTCTCTGATTTTTTATACTAATATTTTCCCATAGGGTGAACATTTCATCCATCAAATCCCATACCTGTCCAGTTCTAAATCCCAATTGAAAATAACTATCCACAACTCTAAATATATCACTTCCTTTGCGGTTTTCATCTTTTGTATTTTCATCATCAAGTGGGAATCCTATTTCCATACAACATTGCTTTTGAAACTTGACATCAACATTTGATCTCTCCCCATGACATATTTCAAAAAATTCATTATGATAAATATCACCCTTTGAATGAAAGTTATATAAATTATGTACTCATTTTTTGTGTTATGATCCCATGCTAGTAACTTTTTTTCTAAATCTGTTAAACCGACATAAATTATGCATTTGACTGTCTCAAAAAGAGGAATATTGGTATTTTCTTGTATCGATTCTCTTCTAGACTCTGCAAAATGATTTCCTCCAATCACATAATATTTGTAGTCAAAACATTTTTATTTATCAAATTCTTCCCTTGTAGGAACTTCCATTGGGTCAACAAAAACTAGGTAGTCAACCACATGTGAATATGGATTGTACCTACTCAATACTTTCAAATTGTGAATATGCAAGTGATGTGGTTTTCTAATTTGATATTTTTCTTTCCCTTCTGTGGGTTTATAAAGTTGTTTCACATTCAACTAAAATGTGTGGACATCATCAACTAAGTTTGCCATCTTCATTCTATTTCAAATGACATTTTGTGTTGTTTTCATAATACCATCCTCTAGATAATCTCATGGTGTTATTATTTCTCTTCTACCTTTAGGACTTTCACTATAATACTCTGAGCTAACGATGGCTTCTTGAACATTATCAACATTTGTTTTCTCTCTCTTATGATTTAAATGTGTTTCATCTAAATCAATGATTTCTTCATAATCAATAGGAATAGACTCATAATCAACCATCACTCTTTTGTGTTTATCTTTTTTATTCTTTTTGTGAGGAGTGATAACCTCATTGGGACCAATCTCAACAAAATATTAATTTGGAGTTTCCTCATTTTCAAATGTACAACCCTTTTAGGATTTCTAGAATGGAGATTTTTCTTTCTTCTATCATGTTCTTCTATGTCTACTCTTGCAGGTTCAACCTCCATTACTTTATGCTTCTTTTTCCTTCCTTCTTGTGTCTTTTCAATATGAAAAGCATTGATGGCGTCCATAATATTATTCTTTGTAGAGTAAATCCCCACTAACATATGTGAAAGTCATTCAGAAAAATTCTGTAAAAATAAAATATAACATTTTCATGTTAAATAAAATAAAAAATTTACCATGATACTAAAAATAATAAATGACACAAAAATAAAAATAAAAAAGTTACATTACCTTTCTCAATGTCATCATCGATGGGTGCACATAATTCTGAAAAAAAAATCATTCTTGTTATAATTTCTCAATTTGAAACAATATCTAAACTTGATATAAGTTTTGCCTTGTTTGACAAATGCATAAACAATATTTGTGGCTGGCACCAAACATATATCTCATAACAAGCCAAGTTCCTGATAATTTCCTTGCACATGTTCTAATTCGACACAATACAAATATATATGATCTCCATTGTTGCCTTGCTTGTCTTTAACAAACCAAGAATATTCCATTTTGTTTTCACCTTCCACATATTTCCACTCTCTAACATTATTCATTTCCCTTGATATCTTAGGTGTTATGCTATCATTTTGTTTCCTAACATTCATGGAGGTTCCAGATGCAATTTTGGATACCATTATTGCAAGTCGTGATCCTGATATATTCATAGATAATATCTTTCCTGTCATTTTCCTAATGAGATAAAAAAACAAAATTAGGCCTTTTACATTATAATAAACTAAAAAAAAACATTGAATATAAGAACTAATTTAAAAAATATTTAAAATTTTTGACCCATATTTAATTTTTTTTGACCCATGAAGTTATTAGGCTTATGTCGAGACCGTGCCTTAGTTGTGGGGGGTTGGGGAAATTCCTGACATCGCCCCAACCCCACAGCCAAGCCCTAGACATTGCCCACTAACCACCATGGGCCAAAACTAAAAAAAATTAAGTAAAAAACAATAAAAAAAAGATAATTGTTTTAACAAAACTATACCTAAATTTGACTTTTTTTTTCAAAAAATCGTAAGGGTTTTGTTAATGTTTTTTTGTTTTTTGAAAAAAAACTCAAATTTTTAAAAAGGTTTCTGTTTTTTTAGAAAAAGTTAGACAACATCTAAAAAAATTTAAGGTTTTTTAATTTTCGCATGAAAAATTAATATGTGATTCAAAGATGATCTTATAAATGTTGTTTTGGTAAATGTTAAGAATTTAAAAAATAACTAACCTCTGAAATGCTAGATTCTCCTTGGATGTATTCTTGATGTTTCTCTCTTGTTCCTTGCTCCAAATCCTTTAACAAATACTACCCAAGATATCACACAATGTAAAAAGATAAAACAAGGCTGCGTATATATAACACAGATGATATAAATTACTATTAGTATAACGAATGTGGGATAAATAAAAATTAGGTATATTTTCTACATATATACCTAAAATTATATGGATCATCTCTATCTTTAATGAATGTGGGATAAATAAATAAACATGAGAAATATTGTATTTAACATGTAAATAATGAAATAAAAGAGTAAAAATTGTTTATAATTTTTAAGGGAAAACAATAAAGTGAAAAAAAAATGGGGGGAAATTTTGGAGGGAATATTTTGGGGTGAAATTTTGGGGAAAATTTTGGGGGGGAAATTTTGGAGGGATTTTTTTTTTTGGGAGGGGGGGATTTAGAGGGAACATATTATTATGCAAGTTATAAGAATGTCATTGGGAGGGTGATAATTTGTATCATTCTATGTTGTTAGAGAGAAGGGATGACTTTGTCAGATAAAGAAGATTTTATTTCTGAGACATCAACAAATTTTTTGCATACCTCTTTTGTTGGGACTAGAAAATGCGATAGGAATTCTTGTAATGAAAATGAGGCATCATAATTTTCATATAGTCAGAAGTTTGATCATAGTGCAAGAAATTTTATTCAACATGTTCCTCGTGAAATTCCTAAATCAGAGGACTTTGAAGGCATCGATGAGGAAGAGGAGGAATATGATGGTGATAAATCTATTCAACAGTTTAATAGTAATGAAAATAATCAAAATGTAGGTCAAAGTGGAGACTATGATCAACTTTTAAATGATTGGGATGGAAAGTTTCCTCCAAGTGAGGAGTTTCAAGGTACCAATGAATATTTACAAGGCACCAATGAATATGATGGAGAATTTCCCTCAAGTCGAAATTTTAAAAGTAGTGAAGATAACTATGACAATGGTGGACACTCTTTCCCGAGTGGGGAATTTAAAGACAATAATGTTGGTGATGATGAATGTCCTCCAAGTGAGAATTTTGAAGGTATTGATGAAGTTTTTCCTCCAAGTGAGGATTTCCAAGGCACAGATGAGGATGATGATGAATTCCACCCAATTGGGGATTTTAAAAGTAATGATGACGGTTATGGAAATGTTGGATAGTCTTTCCCGAATGAGGAATTTAAAGGAATCAATGTTGGTGATGATTATTTTCCTCAAAGTGAGGATTTTCAAGACAATAATGAGGATGATCAAGAATATCTCTCATGTGGGGATTTTCAAAGTAGTGAAGATGATTACACCATTGATGGACACTCTTTCCTGAGTGATAAATTAAAAGGAAACAATGTTGATGATGTTGATTTTCCTCCAAGTGAGGATTTTCAAGATACTGATGAATATTTTTAAGGCACTAAGAAGGATGGTGAAAATTTTCACTCAAGTGGGGATTTTGAAAGAAATGAAGATGATTATGTCAATGGTGGACACAATTTTCATGATTATTTTCTTCCAAATTATTATTTTGATGATGATGTTCTCAATCATTCAGCTGCAACAAATCAAGGTGATTGACATCCTCTAGTTCAGTCTCTTGACAATGTTTTTCTTTATATTCCTTCTAGTGATAAGGAAAAGCCTTCTAATGAGGATGATGAAATAATGGAGACATTGCAAATAAAAATTGTGTTTAGGACCATGACTGGACCTTTTTATATCAATCCAAATCATTCTAGTTATACAAGGTCTAGGAAAGAATTTCTTACTAAATCAATTTCCATAAGTGAATTGATTTCAAATGAATGTTGTCAAAAGAATTGTTTGAAAATCATGGACTACATGTATTCCTTGAATAAAAGGAAGACATATTTGTCAATGAATAAGAGCATGAAAAATTCATATTTGATGGGGTGCATGATATCCACCAATACAAGATATGATTATCAAATTGGGAATATTTTACTTTGCATAAAGGCTTTCAAAAAAATTGACTCAATTGGTAATCTTCGTCTATCAAGAATCCAGACAAGGATGGAAAAATATCCTTCATTTTATTCAAAGGTACATCATGGATGAGAGAGTTGGCCATTGAAAAACACTACATTGTCATGGATGCGTGATTTATTTTCCAAACATGGAGAGTGTATGCCAGATAGAGACACAATACGTATTCCAGATAATTTCTCAAGGAGGGAAATCTACAACTTGTACAAATGATATGCAAAAGGTGTTAAAGGAAATGGTAATTTTATTACACATGCATATTTTACAAGAATATGGAAGAAACAATTCAACAATGTTTGTATTCCTAAGAAGTCAATGATGGGGATTTGCACTATATGTGCTACTCTTAAATCAAGAAGAGATAAATCTGAAGGGGTAGAAAGAGGTATGTATTTACTATTTTTTTTTTTAATTGAATAGTTATCAACTATGAAAACATCTGATCAATATTTTCATTTTATGTCATGTGCAGATTCCATAGTCAATTCACTTCAAGAACATCGGAATCAACAATCAAGTGAAAGGAAAAAGTTGTACAAACATTGGAAGAAGTGTTATGATGCTCCAAAAAAATATTTAGGTATGATAATTGATGGAATGGACCAGAAGAAAACACTTCTACCACATTTTTTCCGTAGACCCAAAAATTTACAGGAAGAGAATTTCATTCAGTTTCACTTGGTTGGTTGT
>SNQJ01S0044013.1:0-24309 GCA_010110895.2 Picea sitchensis
TAACTAATGGGTGAATCTTGTAAAGAAGGTGGGCCCTCCCTTCTCACAAGATTCCCCTAAACGAAAAGTTAGAGAAGGATACTCAAAGCAGTCTTATATTCATCTATCGAAATATCACATTACAAATTGAAAAGAATAGAATATGTCCCCCTTCTCTAGAGTTGCTTCAATACATAAAAACTTTGATATCTCGAATGGTGATTTCCTCTGATTTAAAGAGGAAATCCCTTCAATACAATAATTACAATGCATATCTGAATCCTATCCTGAATCGGATCTTCTTTCTAAATTAGCATAGGATGTCCTAGTCTCACGCAACCAAATGCTATTACAGGAACTGAACGAGGTATTGTTTTTACGGCTGGTGTAACAACTTCTTCTCATCGTTGCTGATGTTGTTTCAGCATCGCAATTCGTGGGCTGTTTCAGCCACGTGAATTACGCTCTGACTGTGTTGACTGCTGACTGTGACGGCTTCCTTTGTGTTTCAGCATCGTTGGTTCTAGCGGTTTCCTCTGTGTTTCAGCACCTGCAACTCTAGACTGTGTAACAGCTTCGTGTTTCGGCATCTGCGTCCTCAAACTATAAGGCAGCTCCTATTTCAGCATCTGTCACCTCGGACTGTATGGCAGCTCCGTGTTTCAGCATCAGTTATGTGTTTCAGCAACAACGACCTTGGACAGTTCTGTGTTTCAGCATCAGTTCTGTGTTTCAGCAATAGGCCTCAAATGCTAATCTGTAGTTTTGGACACTTATGCATTTCCAATCAATGGTTAAGTACGAGAGTGATGTAAAATATTATGCAAAACAGATTAAACATATAGTATCAATGGTTAAGTACGAGAGTGATGTAAAATATGCAAAACAGATTAAACATATAGTAATGAGAAGGGACGTTGTATACCTTGAGATGATCAGATAAAGTGATAGTATGAGTCTAAAATGTAGGTGATCAAGAGTATAATGGTGGCAAAAAGCATAGGCAAAAAAGGTACATTGTGTGTGGTCCCACAGTTCTTGAGTTGAAATGGCGAGTTCTGAAATTACAAAACCAAGAAAATGATTGAGCCGGAAGTTTGGCAGGTTCTAAATTGCTAAAAGTCCAAGAAATGATTATTGAAATGGCAGGTTCTGGAATTACAAACCAAGAAAAATTGAGTTGAAATGGTGGGCGTGATCGATGGTCAAGGTGCCCAATGATCATAGTAATCACATTAATATTTAAATCGTTCATCATTAAAGGTATTATTAATTGAGTTTATTATGATACACTGTCATAATAAACATTTTGTCATTACAAAGTTAATGAAGCAGTGGGTAGTGTCAGTGTATAATCAATGATGTCGGAAGGTTTAGCGAAGACTTTAAAAAAAAACATTGCATGATGTATGATTCCATGAGGAGGTCAACAAACACTCAAATTTTCCATAGTGTTTATATTAGAAGTAGCAAACCTATGATGGTCCCACTCCTAATTCATGTATATTATATGATGAGTGTGAGAATATTTGTAACTTTTCTACTGATACCTATTCTTCAGAGAAGGAAGGTCATGTGGCAATTTACCATTGGCTAGCAAAAGATTGCTTAGATAATAGTGAATTTGGTGTGGTGTGCTATTGAAATTTTAGCTAAGTTATGAGTGTAGCATATGAACATTGGGTTGCTTCTATACTTAAGAATGAGTAGGAAAGGGTCTTGACCATAGAGAGAGTGTAGTGTGAAGGAGAAATTTGTGGGTTGTAATTAATCATTATGTAGGTTAGTATGGCGATATTGACAATGTTTAGTCCCACATTCTAATGAACATTCAATGATATTGCAAGGAGCCTAAGTTACAATTTAAAAACATTAGTTTAGAATGATAAGTGAGGTATCATGACAATGTGTTCTATTATGTCATAAAGTACGATATCAACCAAGTTCTATTATTCACTATGCATGAGTCCGTTGTGAGAGGGGTGAGTTATCTAAATGAGAGAACACACCTTGAAATGAATTAAAGGGTCTAGCAACAACTGTTCACAAACCCACGTGTCAACATGGTGCTCTTTATGTGTAGGCATGTTTGTAATAGTGAATTGATGATAGAAAGAAGGATTTTCCCCGACCGCGATAAAGAGAATCCTATACTAGACAATCAACGTGTTTGAGATATAATCTATACAACTTGAGAAAAGAGGGATATTCAGGACAAAGGAAAAACAAACAGTGAAGTGATGACATCAAATGAAAATCATTTAAGTAGTATATTAATCAAAGTTCCTAAGCATGGGAAATTCTATGAAGGCATATGTATTGTATCACTCAAAATAGAGTGATAGTAAAATCAATGATAAATGAAGTTATAATTACTAAGATATTCTAGGTGGAATTAAATGATGGGATTAATGGAATTTATAATTGACCTCAATGTAAGATTCATTTAACTAAAGAATTGATAATAAGATAAGATTCTAATTAACTATCAAACTAGTAGACTATAATTTAATATACAACTTAGGAAGAATAAATCTATAAGAGAAGTATGTATTTTCAATAATCTAATTACGAGTGGTAACAAAATAGAGTCGATACATAGTAAGGTTCTTGCTAAATAGGGGTAGTCACAATCAATATATTAATAGCCTCACATACTTTTAATCAAGTCATTGTCCAATAAAACCAATATAACGCAAAGTTTGCTATCACGAAAGATAAATATAAATTATGTCATAAATTCACCTCATATTGTGAACACTATAACCGGATGAAGTTTTGAAGGTGAGTGTATGTAACGCCCCATATTTCGACCTTAGGTAGTTAGAACATTGTTGTTTACTAATCTTGATAATTCAAAGTTTAGCATTTGTTTGGAATCACTTAGACTTTGTTAGACATTGATGTTCTGGCCTATTTGTAGGCGTGTCATGTTTAGATATATGCTCATGAAAAAGATAGTTATTTGATTTTGTTAAATATGAAAATTAAAATGGGAAAGTTCAGTACATGTGGCACACACCCACGCTATAATGCGGAATGGCGTTACTGGCAACGCATGATGTAAATAGGAAAAAAATTTCTTAATTGGACGTCAATGCAAAATGGATTCTTATATAAATTCGTGATGTATCTACATCAATATGAGTTATTGGCAAACTAACCTGATAGGATGAGCTATGTGATAGCCAAAATGACTATAGTATTGAGGGTGTAACTTGGATGTCAGAGACATCAAGAAGATATTGTGTTCTATATGTTGTACTTATTATTTGATTTATGATTCTAAATATTACTATAATCTATGGTAAGCGTGGTTTTGATAGGATGCACAATGACTTACCCGTAGAGTGGATGTTTGATGACGGACTTAAGAACAAGAGGTTGCACAAGATGGCTCGAGCATAGGGTGCTGACCCCTAGTGTTATGAGAGGAGGGGTGGAGGTGGCTTCCCAATCGCTATCCTCCGAAACCTAGAGTCGGAGGGTCAGGTGAAGTCACCCCCAGGACGTGTGGCAGGATGATGACCTGCTAGTTGCCCTGCTGGGGAAGCTTCATTTAGGGCGACACTTCTCCTTATGGGTTCTATCTAGAGTTAAGTCAATATAATTGACACTCCATCTGGGGTCCAAATGCAGGAAAGGATAGGATGGGAAGAGATGGAAGTAGGATGGAAGATGGAAGATGGAAGATGGAAGGAGAATCATTGATTGGGGATTAAAGATGTCACCATTGTTTACTCACTTGTTTCCTAACATGTTTAAAACCCTATTTGATTTCATAATGGTATTTTGTATGTGACAATGAGTTATTGATGAATTAGTATAATTTAGTTCGTTAAGATTATTAAACCATGCATTACTTGATTTGTTGTCCCACATGTCTTAGTGACTATATAGGAACTAAGGTATCTAGAAGTAATGATTTTATCATTAGTAAGATGCATGAGAGATATGTGTCCCGGCTAGCCACGCATTACACCCCACCCATGTACACTAGTATAAGTAATTAATGTATGAATTATTAAAGTAAGTTATTAAATATTTAATTGAATGTTTATTGAATATACAAATTATATTGCATACAAAATATCTAGGAAGCATTAAATACTTTGACTTTGATAGATAGGGTGGGTGTGATGAATTAAATGATAATGGTGGAGTGTTATGTACATTTTGGAGAAAAGTTATCAAATAACATTTATTATTCAGATAGATAATAAAGATTTTATTTTATTTATTGTTGTTTAATACAAGTCATTTATGTTTAGTTTTATTTAATATTTTCACAAAATATCTATAAGGGTGGTTGATGGATAATGATGAGGGGTTGAGGAGACTTGGGGAAGTGTGTATGGAACCTGATAACAGGGATAGCAGCGAAGAGAGGGGATGGAGAGGTTGGAGCATGATGAGAGGTTGTGAAATTCCTAGAAGATGATTCTTGTGATAGTTTCCTTGAGCATTTGTGCTTGGTCGCTCTTTGAGCTACTGGCATCGGAGGAATTTCAAGAAACCTAAAAGGTTTCTCGAGCTGTGGGGAAGTCGGCTAGGCCCTATTGGCGTGGAGGATTCCGCTTCACCGCAAGCGGGGAAAAGGATGCCTGGAAGCCGTTTCCAAGACCAAGGGCTATAACAACCGTGAGATCTCGACAAGCAGGAGGAGGTATTTTTCAGCAGATATTTTGTTATTGATGTTTTGAGTATACTTAATGCTTTAAGTTCTGCACCCTATAGTTAGCCTACTAATTATATCATCATGTTATTAAATTTATCATTAGAGCAAATGTAGAATAATTGTGTAAATGAAATGGAATTATGCTAAAACGAAGTTGTTATTTTGTATGTGTTTGAATAAATTGTTAATTTCTTAGCATCCCGTGGACGGGTACAAAGGTAAATAGTTTCTCATGCTCATACATTTTATTGCACCTTTAAAGGTAACGGCCATCAAGAAAAAATTTTAGAATTTTTCATACTAACAATAAAATTATACCTCTTCAAAAAAGGAAATATCATTCCTTGTAGTTTGGCTCAAGAAGAAATTGGTCTTCCTTATGGGCCTACAATACCGCCATATCCAAGACCCATTTCCTCCGAGTTTCAACATTTCTTAGCCAAACAAATTGTTAGTTAGTTCTCATGCACACATTCGCTTTTCAAACGACGCATACTAATAGTCCAAGTCATTTTCATCTATTCAGATACCAAGCCAAAAAGGATACATCATCCCCTTACCTATGCATCATGTCATCCAACCAAATTTTTGTTAAGAACCAAATATCAATATAGCATAGAAAACCTTAGAATAAGTACCTCAATGCCTTGAAAAAAGAGAGGAATTCATATAATAATCCTCTTCTAAGGGGAAACTTCCCCATGCCTTGGCCATAAATGTACAATTACAGATGATTCCAAATGAACATGTCTCCTTTGGTATATATAGGAGACTAGAGGTATAATTACAAATAATTGAATAAAGATGACATAAATAAAATAAAATTACTAATGTAATACACCCCACCATAGGCCGAGCCACCCATTAGGGATTTAACATGTCCCTCTCCTTGAGACAAGTGTTTTCCAAGTAATGCTTTGAGTTAACTGATGCTTCTTCTATATAAAAGACTCCATCTCTCTCCCAATTATAAATCTCACCGATAGTTTCCATTTAATGAGATACTCTTAAAATGGATTTGTTCCCTGGTAACCTCTTGTGTCAGTGATGGCTTAACGCTCCAATATGATTTTTTCTTTCCTCTTCAAGTTTTGGAAATATGGTTTGAACTAGGATCTTGTCACCTATAACCTCTCTTTAAGCATGAAACATGGAAATTGGGTGTACTCTCAGAAGATGCAGGAACTCCAATTTGTAAGCGCCATAGTACAAATCTTTTGCAACACCTTTATAAGGGCCATAGTACTTGGTGATAATTTTACGGTCCTTTTATTGGTTTCTCTTTGAGGGAAATATGTTTCGTATAGTTGTGTCTTAAAATACCCAACTCATTTCAAAACTTCTTTTCACTACAATGTTGACCGCTTATTGTTTCAAGCATTTTGTGCCATATCGTTGTCCTTTAATATTTGAGAACTTGTTGTTGATGCTCATGATATTCCAATCGCTAGAACCTTAGAGTTTTCTTTTTATAGCAAGTGCATGGAAGGAGGGTGGTATCCAGAGTGCCATAAATGGTGTCATTTTTACCTGAAGGAAAGGGAAGTGTTATAACACCATTCCTCATTAAGGTAACCATTTGAACCATTGTGTTTGTTTATCAAAGACAAGAAATCCAAGCTATCCCTTCCTGCATATTTTTTCTTTATGTCGGTTTTGTCCATTAGATTGAGGATGATAGGGATGAGCTACGAAAGCCAATTGAGTACCCAAACAAGAAAATAATTATGTCCAAAAAAATGTCTAGTGAAGATGGGATCTATGTCACTCTTATAATAATCTTTTACTCTAATGCCATGTAGCTTTGAACTATATCCATGAATGTGGTGGAAATTGCACTATTTTGAAGGGAGGAGAGAGTTCACAAAAAGTGTGTACTTGGTCACTATCAACAATCACCATGATGACACTCTTTCCTTCAAACTCGGTAACCCTGGTGATGAAATCCATGGAAACCTCCCTCCCAATACTAACACTCTTGGATGGCTAATGGCTGTGGGGCAAACATCTGGGTCTTGAATTGTTTCCACCTTATTTTCACTGGCAAACCAAACATTTTTCCACAAAACGCTTGAACATTAGTTTTAAGGCCATCCCCAAAATTCCTTTCTTGACCCTCTATGGTAGGTTTTAGAAATCCCTGGAATGTCCTCCTACTAGAGAGGTGTGCAATTCCAATAGTAATTCCTTTATTTTGTGGATTTCCTTTGGAGTTCTCATAAATATAAGTGATCTTTGTACCATAGTGAATCATTTTTTCATGTAAATGTATCTAATGTAATCGGAATCTTGTTGCAACCTTTGAATGAGATTCCACACTTTTTCATCATTCTTCCATCTATCCCTTTCTATTATCCAATTGGGTTGAATGATATAGATAGTACGTAGAAAGGCCTCAATATTTTCATCATTTCTTGAGAGTTCATCCGCCACAACATTTTGCTTCCCCTTTTATAGACAACTTCAAATCATAACCTAATATCTTGCTACCCATTTTTTATGTTCTTCAAGATAGTCTTGTTCCAAGAAGTATTTAAGACTATTAGGTGTTAGTAATTCATTTTTCTAATGCATGTAGTATTTCCATCATTTCCTTTTCCCTCATAAATGGGTTTGTGTAAGTCCTTTCTGAGTGGTCGAATTTCAAAATCTAGGGTCCGTCCTTCATGCATTAGGACAACACCAATTCCATTTCCGAGGCATAACATTCCACAATAAAGGTTTTTGTGAAGTATGGAGTGTTCAACACATGAGATTTGCACATCACCTCTTTTTAAGTTTTTCAAAATATTTAGTTTATTTCTTATTTAGTGTCGTTAAAGGTGTTGCTATTATTCCATAGTGCCGAATAAACTTTATAGAGTAACTGTCAAACCCAAAAATCCCTCTAAGATTCTTCAATGTTTTTGAATCGGCCCAAATTCATCATGGTCTTTAATCTTGTTAGGGTCTACCTTGACACCTTCATGTGATACAATATGACCCAAATACTCTACCTCCTTCACTCCAAATAAATATTTGGATGGTTTGGCATATATTTGTTGCTCCTTTAGTACTTATAGCACCTTGTCAACATGTTGCACATGATCCTCCCAAGACATGCTATAGATTAGTATATCATCAAAAAACACTAACACAAACTTTCAAAGTAAGGGCTTAAAAATAGAATTCATCAACCCTTGGAATGTGGAAGGTGCATTTGTAAGGCCAAAAGGCATGACCAAAAATTCATAAGGGCCTTAATGAGTTGGAAATACTATTTTTGGGATATCTTCTTCCTTCATTCTAATATGATGATACCCTAAAAGGAGATCCAAATTTGTGAAATAGATTGCTCCATGTAGTTCATCTAACAATTCATCAATGATGGGAATGGGAAACTTATGTTTAATAATGATCTTATTGGTCTCTCTAAAATATGGACACATACTCCATGAGACATCTTTCTTGAATACCAATACCACCGGTGTAGAGTAAGAACTTTGGCTAGGTCTAATAATGGCAGCCTCTAACATTTCTTCAACCATGCGCTCAATTTAACTCTTTTGTGCATAAGGGTATCTGTATGGCCTAATGTTAGGAAGAACACTCCCACGAATTAGGTGAATATAATGATCATGATTTCGAGTGGGTGGAAGACCTTTGGGAATATCTTCAAATACTTTGGAATGGTTATCAATGATCCTTTGGAGATCTTGAGGAATAGATGTCTTAGATGTTTGAACATCTAGTGAGCATAGTTGTGCAATAACACCTTGATGCCCCTTTTTAAATAATTTGGTCATGCCATTAGATCTTATCACATTACTGGGTTTCCCTTTGATACCTCTTAACTCAATTTATTTTCCTTCCAATGAAAATTTCATGAAAATTTCTTGAAAATTAAAATCCATTGTTCCTAATGATTGTAACCATTATATTCCTAGTACAACATGAGCACCACCCATGGGTTTAGAAATCATTGTACTATTCATTACATATTCCCCCATAGTAGGATTGATCTTATTGCATTTTCCTAAGAAATTGATAGTTCCTCCATCTACAATCATTACTTGAAACTCTAGCACTGGATATACAAAGCATTGAGATCTTTGGCTAATTTGTAGTGAATGAACTTATGAGTACTTCCATAATCAATTAGGACTATTACCTTTTTCTTTTTGATATATCCTTCGATCTTGAGGGTTTGAGGAGTGCTAATTCCAACCAATGCACTACACCATATCATGGCAGTCAACTCTTCAGACGAAATTGCTTCTACACTTTCATCTTGAGATGGTTCTTGTTCTTGTTCTTGTTCTTGTTCTTCTTCCTCTTCATAATCTATGTAGAATAATTTCTTCTCACCACACTTATGTCCCTTGCTGTACTTGTTTTCACAATCCAAGCATAAACCTTTTTCTTTTATTTCCTCTAATTGTTGAGGTGTCAACCTTGTAGGTCAAGGTGTTTTAGAGGAAGGAGCATTATTCTCTCTATAGATGTTAGGATTGGTCCTTTTAGTAGCCATAGCCATATTTTTACTTTCAACATTTTTTTCCACCCTAAATGCATTCTCCAATGATTTGGGTTCCCAAAGGCGAACCTCATGTTGAATGTTATCCTTTAAATTTCTTATGAATACATCAATCAAGTGCTCATCTAGAATATCTGTTACCTTTATATTCAATCTTTGGAAGTTCTCAATGTGCTCTATAATTGAACCTTTTTTCTTGAGATTTATCAATTGGCTAAAGAAGGCATTGCTCCTTGTATCCTCATAGTGTGCTATCATTTATTCTGTGAAAATTGTCCAAGTGACGAGTGATTTGCGAGAACAAAGCCATCGATACCATACATATTGATTGGGTTCTAAATATAAAGAAGCAATTTGTACCTTTTGTGTATGTGGAACATTATGTATATCAAAGAATTTCTCCATCTGAAGTATCCATGTGTTTGGGTCCTTTCCATCAAACTTCCTCATATTGAGATTAGGAACATGGTTGGTCTTCAACCCAAAGTTGGAGTTTCTACATTCTGGATTCACCTTCCTTGTGTCCTCATCATGAATTTCATGGGATACATTTTCACTTTCATGTGTCCTCTCTATTAGGAAGTTTTTCAATCCTTCCATGATTTCCCATTTTAAACCATACATCATAGTATTTATTGCCGCAAACTTAGCTTCTGTTGAATCCATCATCTCTTGTAGTTCATCTTTTGTTACTATCTTCTTTTGTAAATCATATTTGTCCCTACACATTTCTTCACCTTCATCAAGACTCCATGTAGGATTTTTTGGAGGCTTATTTGGTGTAGAAGTTCCCTTTTTGGGTGGCATGTTGGCCAGGTATCACTTTTGAACCTTGATTTTGAGGTGGTTTTACTAGATAATCTTTCTTCTATTGTATGTCCAAAGTTTCGGCCCTTCTAGGTATGAAAATTTCTTTTTTGTAGTTCTTTGATATTTTTTCTCTACAATGCCACGAGTCTAATCAAAATTGGATGTGCTAAATGGAATTTACAGTAACTTCCCCACAACTTGTTTACTTTTGGCCTTTCCAGGAGATCTAACTTGTATAACAGGACCTGCACAAAATAATTGATTTCAAAATTCTGAAACTCATACCAAAAATAGTACAGACTATCAAATATACAATGCAACCAGTCTCACTCAATTTGGATACTCTAGGAAGAAGTTATGATTGTTTTACCTGGAACACCTTCTTGAGACTAGTCCATAGGTCTAGTGAGATACCTTATCTTCCATAGGGTGTATATAAAAATTTACAATGAACCAAAATCTGAACGTTTTACCACATATACCTTACTAATTTCTATCAATATCCTCCATATTTCAGGGTCTAAAATGTTACAGAACATATCTTATAGCGAAAATTCTGCAATGGCTCAGTTCAGGATGATTCTAGAACCCTATGTCTCCTTGGTATATATAGGAGACTAGGAGGTATAATTACAACTAATGGAATAAAGCCAACATAAATAAAATAACATTACTAATGTAATATGCCCCAATTAAGGGGTAATAAGCCACTATTTAGGGCTTAACATTTTCAAAATGTAATTCAGATATCAATTGATTTTAATGAATGTACCAACATTCATGGCCACATTCATACCCAATGCACCCTTGCATTGATTTTAAGTTTCCCATACTTTATGACAAGTACTTTTCCATGGTGTGTTGGAGTTTAGCCAATATTTTCACCATATGGTTTATTTATTCTCATTCATTGTTGCAGCAGGACTATGGTTGTGGCTACAGGATGATCATGATCCCAAATCAATACATATGACACTGCAAGTTTTACATGAATGCCTTTAAGAATTCCTCCTTCATTAATAACCACCCAAATTTGGTTTTCTCTAACACCTATATAATGTAAGTAAAAATGTTGAAAGGTCCTCCTTCCTCAATGGGAAATCCATTGTATGTCCTTTATGTAAACATGCATTTCCTCAATGCATTCCATGCAACGTGCTAACTATGAGCACATTTATTCCCATAGAACTAATCCCTACGACCACAGTCTAATATAGAGTGATAAACTCTACCTTACTTGACTCTCTCGAATGAACTCTATTTTCTCTCCATGCGATTAAGAGTTGTGACTTTAGCTCTATTCTTTTCAGGCGCTATCTTTTCAGCCCCGTATCCCGGTGTTATGATCTTGGCTAAACCCCTTGTCTACAATTCGACGATGATGATCCATATTTCCCTGGATCTAACGGTGGAAAGGGATTACGGAGCCCCAAATAGCTCATGATTGAATTCTCCTTCTGACCTCTACAACGAATATGGGTCGTCCGATATATGATCAGATCCCAAACTAAAAAAAATGCTATATTGAGTTTAGATTACGGGTACAGGTCTCGACGTTAACCCGTGTGCATATGCAATCTTCGCAATGATCACGAGTCGTCGATCATATCCCTGGATCAATTTTAACCACATGATTTCCAAATAATAATGCCAACATATAAATGTTTGTCCAAGAATTTAGATTGAGAACTTGATTTGTCAAATCTAGCCACCGAACCCAATCATAGTAAGAGTTTATGGGATGTTAATGCATGGGCTCCTAGCATATCCACCCACTGATCATTCACAGATCAACGGTTCACACTGATTGTAGAATCCCCAATGTTCTCTCTCTTTATCGGAGAGTTCAATTTCTGAAATCTAAAAAGTTCTTGCTCAACTCTTTTAATTGTGGTCGTTGACCATCAACCTCGACAATATCAACGGTGTAGGTTGATTGTGGACCATGAACTAGTGCACCCATTAATTCCGCCTTCGCACCCTGCAATGAATATGGGTCATCCGATCTACGATCAGACCTCAAACTCAAAACAAAACTATATTGAAATTAAATTGCAGGCACAGGCTCTGTCGTTAACCCACATGCCCATTCAATCTTCGCAATGAATACAGGTCATCGCTCTTATCGAATGACTGACGTTTGATCTGTTAAATCCAGTGGGTCTTGAATTCAATTTGATGAATGAGATCGGTTTCCTTCCAATGAATGGCTCACGTTCATCTCCTCTTCCAGGCTCTCGATTAACCTGATTTGATCAGGGTTTTCTTCCTGAGTAATACTCTACTTGGGTATCTGAGGCATACATATTCCTTCCAAAATTTTGTGCATAGCATTAAATTCCATGAAACATCTTCAAAATGTCCTAGTGTATCTGTATGCACTTCATCACATTACCCTCAAAGGTTTTCATGAATGTAATACAGGCGGTTCTCAATGGTTTCTGCAGTAATACAATCATCATCACTATGGTGTACAAACATTTACTTTTATTAGTAATTCATCTTTTTCATTCCAGAGGAAGAATAACACATATCAAGAAAGGAGTTAAGGGCTATCCCCTTTTTCCCACTCCTTCCACATAGCCTGGTCATTTTGACCCTGCTGAGTTATTTCTAAGGCCTTACTTCCTTTTCTTGGTGTGGCTTCAACCAAGCCTATTCGATCAAACATACTTATTTATCCCTTCTCTTTTCCCATATGTACTTGTTCTCACAACTTCTTATCTAAGACCTACAACCTTGTAATCCATTCAGAGTTGTTAGGGTGGACAAGTGTTCCTCCTTTTTCCTCTTCTTAGATTTTTGCAATTTATTCTAGGTTGGGATCTCCCTTCTCTTTTCCTCAAGCACCCTTGGTTAGGCCTCACTCTAACCTTTTTGGATACATTAACATGTTTTAGTAGAAATATTTTTGTTCATAGTGGGTCATGAACCTGTTCATCTTGCAAATTATCACTCGATTCTTAGAGTGGTTAATATTCAGTTGTTAGTCTTCCACCTACACATTTTTTTTTTAAAATGTAATCCAAGATTCTTATATAGGCAGGCTTTGCAACCCATTTCCCAACCTTCAACAATAATTAGGGTTGTGGCTATGTTCTTCTGATAGAGCTCTTACACAGTTTCTTCACAGGGAACTCCTCCAACACACAAATTCCTCATTGCATATTCATCACTATATCTGATGGCCTCAACCTTGAATTAGCTTCGGCTCAATACTAAGCATTCTTTAAGGAACATAGACATGCATTTCTGACATGCATCTTGATTATGTATCCACACATATTCTAGTTTTTGTTAACTTAAATCCATGATGTACTTACCCATATTCATAATCATAACCTTGCGTGTAGCTTCCATAGGTATATTTCATAGATTACATACATCTCTACTTTAAAATCAGTCAACTCATGGTTGTTTACAATCATTCTCATGTGATCCTCAAAGGCATAATCATTTTCCTCTTATTATGACAACAAAGCATCCTTGCTCATTTACTCTTTCGTATATTTGTACTGGATTTTACTGGGGCGATGGAGAACATTCCCCTTAAGCTATCATTCAAAACAGAACTTTCATGACTCTTCAGAATGGAGTCAACCATGCATCCATGATATTCATTCAATCTTGGCATGTGCTATGCTTGCCTCACGTTTCACTCATCAGGGAAACCATATTGGGCCTTTAGTATAATTATAATCTTACATCATATATGTGCATCACTTGCACATTTAATATCATTTGTACCTAACTAGTATTAATACCAGGCTTCCTATCAAGAAGCTTCTCAATTCATTAAATCCATGCACTCAAGCATACAAACAGAACTAAGTATTCATCGTACTAGATTAGTTTTATCATTAGTGTTCCTTAGTTAGAGATTGCAGTCACTTACATGACTAATCTCATAGTTATAACTCATACTGATGTTGTCGTCTCTTTATGGAAATAGCCAACAAGGGTCACTTTCCATTTTATACTATAACAACTGGCAAGAAAACCTTCTTGCCTCAACTTCTATAGGACTTTACCCATCTCACCTTTCCTCTGGTTATGAGGAGTTATATACTCTGAGTTTAATATAAAGAAATAATTATACTACCAAGGATCCTACCTGATCCTATCACATTCCTTTAATCCCACAAAGGTATTAACCATTATATAATCATCCAACCATCAATGCCTAAGGTTTCAACTACCCATGCTTAGAGGAAGTGTTACGAACACCAAGTCATCCATCCTTTAGGCTTCAACTACCCTTGATAGAACCCTACCACCTTCAGTTATCCACATTCAAATATTATTATTAATGTTAATTATCATATCCCTACTCCGGTAAGAGTAGTTATCACTTTGATCAAGGGTTAAATAAATTCTTCTGTTGAAATTCAACAAGAATTCCCAAAATCACAAGTTCAATCTGCAGTCCTTCTCCTCAAGGAGTAAATGTAGATAACAATACCTCTTTATGCAAATAGTGCATGAGCCCAATAAGGATAAGTATTGTAACCATTCTCTAATACCAATTTGTAACACACCCACAACAGAGTATAAGAATTTCATTCTCCTTGAGAGAACAATACCCTCATTAAGTGGTCTCTCTTTCATTCTTCTCTTCCAGGGATTTCTAGCCGCAGCCTCCATACTCTGAACTGAGCTCATAACTGGAAAATATTCTCTTCTAAGTCCTTTTGGTTCTTCAATTCCCCTTATACTTGCATATGATCACGACTTGTGACCAGACGCCAAAACAATAGGCGCTAAGACAACCCTGCACGAATTCCCTCGGAATGGAAATTTTTCGAAGTTCAAAATATAACGCCGCGTGTCCTTGGGGATTCCAATGGTCTTGATTCACTTCAGGACTTCGACATTCAGAAGTTTAAAACATTCCTATACCTTTTTCCTCCAAAGTATGTTGTACCCAGATTTATAGATTAAGTGCCACACATCCCTTTGCAATCAACAGTTGTGATCCACTTCAGGACTCCGGCCTTTGGGAATCTCAAATATAAACTTAGCCATGGTCACTTTCTACCAAAGAGTTTTACCCGGAATCCACTATCTATTGATGTGTGTCCTCCCACATATCGAGGAACCCCAACTACTTCGTCTATTTGGGCTTCGAGAGTTTCAAACTCCTACGCACTCGTTCCTCCCAGAGTGCTTTCACCTAGATACAATGCATTTCCACCACGCGTCCCCTAGATCTAACGATCCAGGTTATCTTCAACTCTTCGAGCTTCGTGAGTTTCAACTCCTATGCACTTGTTCCTCTCTGGAGTGATTTCATGCAAGTACAACTAATTTCCGCCACGTGTCCCTTTGGATCTGACGGTCCAGGTTCATTTCGGTACTTCAACATTCAGGTGATCCGAACGCTCCAACAATCCATCCTCCTAGAGTACATTCTTTAGGATTCAAAGATCATGCACCATGCATCCTTCTCAATCAACGGTCATGTTTTACTTTAGGATTTCGACGTTCGGGTGTTTCTACCTTTCCACAAACACTTTCTCCTGAAAAGCTTTCACCCAGAGTTAATGATCTATCGACGCATGTCTTCGACAAATCGATGGCTACAGATCACTTTGGAGCTTCACACTTCGGGTGTTTCAAAGTACTCACCAACATTGTTGGACACACCTACCACACTTAGAGGGGGGTTGAATGAGTGTGGGGCACTTTTTCCCAAAACTTCCCTCTTACACAAAACTCATTAGTTGGCATTCAACATTTACTCATTACTCATTGTTGTCATTTATAAACAGTTAGATGTGAACACATGTCAGCAATATATCATCAATAAGTCATCACCACAAGGAAGACAAAGAACACAAGATGTATGTACAATTTTATTTTTATTACGGACTACAATCCTTGGGGTTTTTCAGCAACAACTGAATAGAGTACAACTATACAAGAGCACTAGCTCTATAATGAAAGATTCAACTTACACCCTCAGCACCAACTGAGATGAGGAAACAATCCTCAACAGATATCAATCTGTAATAGGTTCATGACCTATCATTAGTACAACTCGTGTGTTTATGCACCCTGTCTCTCTACAGCCCGCATATGTACATGGATAGTGTATACAACAACTTGTGTATAGCTTCTGAGCTATTAGGGTTTATCCTTCAAAATCAACTCAGATCGTCTGCAACCAATTTATCATTTTCTTCCATCTCTCAGTGTCAAAACTGACCACCAGCCAGTCACAACACATCTAAGCTCTCCAATATCTTACTCATGCTCCACAACTAATCAATATGAATGCTAACTCAATCATGTATAAGTAACTAGTATACCATAACAATCATATCACAATTGAATCACAAGAGTATTACTCACTCCATCAACCAACATAACCCACATCACAACAACCATACCAATAATTCCATAAGAATTCACAACACAACAAGAAATAATATCCATCAAGACAATAATGCAATCATACCAGTGTCTCAGTGACAGATCTAAGCCCATAGAATGCATATTTGGAACCTTCTTCATTCTTCAACCGGTTGTCATCAACTCAACCATAGATATCCATGATTTTATCCACTGTACGCTCCATGTACATTGATATCCTGCATAATTTATGCACCCTGTACAAAGACAACTTGCGTATACACGTCGTATACACAGCCAACCCGCGTACGCACTAGAAAATAGGATTTTTCTGTAATTCTAAGAATTTCACCGTCATGATCTCAGAATTGTTGAAACTTCAATGTGTCCATGATATCCTCCCAATCTCCTCTCTCTCGGAATATATTTTCAATCATTCTCAAGAGATCCACACAAAAATGCTTTCACAAGAAGCTCTCACAAGAAGCTCTCCATTGATCCACAAAAAGGATGATTTGCAAGAGTCCATAGCTATCTTATTTATACTTTCATCCTCTAGGTCACTTAACCCATTTATAGGTTACTTAACCCATTTCTACGTCACTTAACATATTTTCCTTATTTTAGGGTTAACCACTTTCCATAAATAGAAAGTTCTCCAATACTTTATCATTTAAATATTCCTTCTTGATTTTGTCACCTTACTTTATCATTTAAATAATCTTTCTTGATTTTTTCACTTCTCTTTATTATTTAAATAATTCACCTTGACTTTGTCACTTTACTTTATCATTTAAATAATGATTTCTTCTTTTAGGTCACTTTGAATTCTTTGACCTTGGGGGCTTCAAGCCTTCATATGGGGGTCCTCCAACCTCGTAAGGCCATAACTCTCAAACCATGAGGAGTTATGTGGCATTCCATATACCACAGGAAATGGCATGAAAAGCACTATACATCTAGGATAGTTTCACCAACAACTTCATTTATCTTAATCCCATTATTCCACATATAATCATGGGTCCTCCAACCATTCTTCTAGGATAACTCAATCCGCAAAGCGTCTTCCCATGAGGGATTTCACCATAAGGGGACCACTTTGGATTTCATGCATTTGTGCACCTTATCAATCATGATAAGACAATAATGAGTCACCAATATGCCAACCATATGCGTCTACCCGTGTACTAGAAATGTACCAATCATGCATCAACTATAGATAATCAATGATGTACAACATGATCATCTCATAAACTCACCAACCATATGTCCCAATGTGTAGCCCATGCATATGCCAAATGCATGAATATTTCCAAAAAGTAAGCTTTCCAATACATCATCAAGATATGCCACATAACCAAGGTGCCATAACTTCACTGTCATAACCAACATTGTTCTTCAATAGAAAATGCATCAATCCATGCTCATGGGTTAGTGACACACACCCAAGATTTAATTTTACATCATCACCTTACATAATCCAATACGAAAACCTGCAACAAACAGTGTCAGAACCTGCAAAAAATAATGTCAGACCCTGCAACATAGATTTATACCATCACATCAAGATGAAACCCATGTGCATTGCCTTTTCCCCAAGGCTTTACCACATATATGCGGCCTTCCGCACAAAATCTCGCGTATGTACGTGACTGATACCACTATCACCCACGTATGCCTCAATAGATTTCACATTTGAACTTCCCTTCAGTCTTTCATTAGGTTTTGGTTGCTCTGTCTTCTTCACCCACTTCTGTAGATGTCCCTGCTCCTCAGAAATTGATCTCTAAGCATCCATATTTTGAAATATGTCTATGTTCCTTACTTCATTCCTTCTTCTAGCCATTCTATTTGAATTCCTCATCATGGAATTTCTTCTTGTGTTCCAACACTCCTAGGATTTGTGGCCAAATCCACTACAGCTGTAACATCTCATGGTGTTACAGTGAACAACAATATGTCCTACTTGATCACATCTCCAACACCTTATGGTGTTATAGAATGTTCCATTATATCTCCTTTCATAATATCTACATTCAAAAGCTTTGTGACCATATTCATTACATGAATAGCAATGCCCATGAAAAATACTTTCATACCTTTGCTTTGGTGTCCCAAAGATAGCTTCTTGATGTATTCCTTGCTTTGTTCTTTTGAAATTTTCCTTGCCTTGTGTAGATGGTTTCTTTGCAACATTATATTCCTTCTTTTATGGAATTACTTCATGCTTCTTTGAAGTTCTTTCTTCAGCATGTGTAGCTTCCTTTTTGTATCCAGGACCTGATTTATCATATGGTGATCTTAGACTTTCCAAGATTCTTGAGATATTCAATAATTTTTTTTTATTTCTCTACCTTCTTTCTAAGGTCAACAATTTCAACTTCTAACTTATGACATGAATTTTCCTTTTCATTTATTTGATCCTTCAATAGTTCTTCTACCTTTTTGGATTCTTCAATTTGGGTCTTGAGATGCATAATACTTTCAAAACTTTTTCTAATCTCATCATCTACCTTCATATCTTCTTTTTCATTCTTTAGTCTTGTGATCTCTTCTTCCTTTTCTTCTAATTTGGTCTTATTTCTCTCTTCTTGTTCTTTGAGCATTTCTTTTAACTTCAAGATGTGCCTTTCCCTCTTCTTGTTTAACTTTTTAGTGTTATCCGAAAGATAGCTATAGTCTATATAATATTGGTCATTTCTATATTCATATAGACCTCTTTCAACTTTCCCTTTAAGCTCCAATAGTTTTTCCTCTTCTTCTTCCATGGGATAACAATCAATTGATTTTATCCAAACTACTTATAGATTTTATTCTTCACTTGTAGAGAAAAATTCAACATCATCACATTTTGAATTATTGCAATCAAGGGTTTGTGTATATTCTTTATGTTCATTTGAAATGTTTTCAAGATATTCCCTTTTGTCAACATCATCACATGATACTTTGCCTTCATTTGAAATGTCTTCAGGATATTCCTTTTTGCCAACATCATCACTTTTAGAAATAATACAACCAAGAGTTTTTGGAGATTCTTTACCTTCATGTGTCTTGATGGAGTTGTCTTCAATGTCTTTCTTCTCATTCTTGCTTTGATATGTCTCCTCTATATTTAGCCATAGATCCTTGGCATAAGTGCATTGTTCCATTCTTTCTTTGATAGGGCTTGAGAGTCAACTAAGAATGGTATTGAGAGCCAATGCATCATTCTTCTATCCTTCTCTTTGAGCTGCAAGATTTGACTTGTTCTTCAAGGGAACCAATCCACCAATGGATGCCTTCCAAATAGTTGCTCCCACTATATTCAAATCTATTCTCATCTCTATTCTCCAAGTAGAATAGTTTTCCTCATCAAGTATTGGTATTTCATCATTCATTTGTGTGTCTATGGATCTCCTTCAAGATTGTTAAGGCTTGTAGTGAAGGCCCGCTCTGAAACCAATTGTTGGACAAACCTACCACACTTAGAGGGGGGGTTAATGAGTGTGGGGCTCTTTTTCCCAAAACTTCCCTCTTACACAAAACTCATTAGTTAGCATTCAACATTTACTCATTACTCATTGTTGTCATTTATAACCAGTTAGATGTGAACACATATCAGCAACATATATCAACAATATATCATCAATAAGTCATCACCACAAGGAACACAAAGAACACAATATGTATGTACAATTTTCTTTTTATTACAGACTGAAATCCTTGGGGTTTTTCAGCAACAACTGAATAGAGTACAACTCTATAAGAGCACTATCTCTATAATGAAAGACTTAACTTACAACCTCAACACCAACTGAGATGAGGCAACAATCCTCAACAGATATCAATCTGCAATATGTACATGACATGTCAGTAGTGCAGCCTGCGTGTGTATGCGCCCTGGATCACTACAGCCCACATATGTATGCCACCAGTGTATACAACAACCTGTGTATACCTTCTGATCTATTAGGTTTTATCCTTCAAAATCAACTCAGATCCTCTACGACCAATTTATCATTTTTTTTTGTCTCTCACTGTCCAAACTGACCACCATCCAGTCACAACACATCCAATCTCTCCAATAGCTTACTCATGCTCCACAACTAATCAATATGAATGCTAACTCAATCATGTATAAGAAAATAGTATACCATAGAAATCACATCACAAATGAATCACAAGAGTAGTGCTCACTCCATCAACCAACATAAATCACATCATAGTAGCCATAACAAGAATTCCCTAAGCATTCACAACAAAAAAATAAATACTATCCATCAAGACAAAAATGCAATCATACCAATCTCTCAGTGATAGATCTGAGCCCATAGAATGCAAATCCAAAACCTACTTTAGTATTCAACAACTTGTCATCAACTCAACCAAAAATCTCCATGATTTTATCCATTGTACGCTCCCTATACACTGACAGCCCACATACTGTCTGCACCTTGTACACAAACATCTTGCGTATACGCTCCCTATACACAGACTGTCCGCATACGCACTAGAAAATAGTTTTTTTCTATAATTCCAAGAATTTTGCAGTCATGATCTCAGACTTGCCAAAATTTCAATGCATCCATGATATCCTCCTGATATCCTCTCTCTGAGAATAGATATTCAATCATGCTCAAGAGATCCACACCAAAATTCTTTCACAAGAATCTCTCACAAGAAGCTCTCCATTGATCCACAAAAAGGATGATTTGCAAGACTCCATAGCTATCTTATTTATACTTTCATCCTCTAGGTCACTTAACCTATTTCTAGGTTACTTAACCCATTTCTAGGTCACTTAACTTATTTTCCTTATTTTAGGGTTAACCACTTTCCATAAACAGAAAGTTCTTCAATACTTTATCATTTAAATATTCCTTCTTGATTTTGTCGCCTTACTTTATCATTTAAATAATCTTTCTTGATTTTGCCACTTCTCTTTATTATTTAAATAATCCACCTTGAATTTGTCACTTTACTTTATCATTTAAATAATGATTTCTTCTTTTAGGTCACTTTGACTTCTTTGACCTTGGGGGCTTCAAGCCTTCATATGGGGGTCCTCCAACCTCGTAAGGCCATAACTCTCAAACCATGAGGAGTTATGTGACATTCCACATACCAATGGAAATGGAAGAACAGGCACTATCCATCTAGGATAGTTTCACCAACAACTTCATTTATCTTCATCTCATTATTCCACATAAAAACATGGGTCCTCCAACCATTCTTCTAGGATAACTCAATCCGCAAAGCATCTTCCCATGAGGGACTTTACCATAAGGGGACCACTTTGGAGTTCATCCATTTGTGCACCTTATAAATCATGATAAGACAATAATGATTCATCTATACATTTTTTCAACAATGCATCATATACCAATGAAACCACATCGATCCATATTCATCGTGTATCAATGAAAACTCATTGTTCCATATTCATCTATGCATTATCATCAAGGAAAATACATATTACATTAGACATAAATGAATTAATCAATCACTTGACATCAATCAATCAAACCATTGGCATCAATGACAACATGATCCAACAAACGCAAACCTCTGGAGTGCAATCCTCCAAGAGTGTTAGATCTCTGGACATGCATCCCCTACTATCAATGGTTAGGATGAACTCCAACACTTCAGCCTTCAGGATTTCTTGCCTCTTGCCACATGCTTTCCCATGGAGTGACTTTTCTATGAAGTGGTAATTCTAGCACTTGTCCTTGGAGATCGACGACTTAGGTGACCTCCATCCTCCTGGCCTTCAGAAGGTTGAATCACTCCTTGACTAAAATCTCTCGGAGTTGGTCAACGTTGGGTTGACTACCTCATAGATATGATGGTAAGGATGGCTCCCGAGCATCCTTAGATCTAAGGCCCAGATTAACTTTGAGACTTCAGAGATTTTACGTCCCTTACGACGAACTTTCTCAATTCGACGAACTCGTGAAGTCTGAATGAATCAATGGGTTAACTCCGGCACTCCTTCCCATATCCAATGGTCACAACGGATCTTTTCTCTTCCCGAATAGATATCGTTCATTCATCTTAAAAAAAAAGGAACCTTTGCTTTTGATATTTCAATCTCGCTATTCTTCCTAAGCTTTGTTATCTCTTAAAGTCTTAATAGCTTTGCGCTCTTTCTCTTGAACTTGACGCTTGGAAAATATCTTCTGCGCACCCCTTACGTTCATTCCTAAACACTAGAACTTATGTGGTTCTTGGTCTCTACATGCCTCACAGAGAGCCTGTGCATATATGTTCACTGTCTCTCCTGAGATTTAACATATTCCTTCCTCCAAGGGACTCAAAACAACTTGGAGTGTCGACATGCATACATGAAATTATGCCCAAGGTCGACGAGCTCACAGTTTGTGGCTCTATCTTAAGCCACCACAGGGCACAAGCATTTATGAGTACAAATCATGTCAAATCCATATAATTTCTTACTTTCCTAATTACAAAAGCAAGAATACAAATAAAGGGATATAATATAAGTCATTAAGAAAACATATCCATCGCTGCAACATTCATAGGATATCCAACTTTAATTCACAGTACCACTTAAATACACAAGATATGTGATTACATATCTATTACAGGTGGTAGCCAACTAACTGACTGTGGGTGTTCATTCTTCCACCCAACCATAGGATCAAAGGCATTCATTCTTAGCACTCTGGCCACCCCCGTGCCAAGCCATTATATCACCAGTGATCTCTTGCAGTTTCTCAAGGATTCTTTCTCCATTTCAGGTTCTGCTCGGGTACTATTCTTTGTAAACTTTCAGATATTTGTTTCTATGTCATGAACTTGGAGAGGTTTATCAGGTGCTCATTCAACATCAATCTCCTAGACTTCCATTCATCATATGCTGGAGATCTACTTGCGTTCTCTTCTCTGTCTCTATCCCCTTATTTTCTTGTCTCTACTTTCTATATATCTTTTCCCAGGATGGTTCTCGACCCATCCTGTTCCTTCTGTCAGAAGGGAACTCGGGTCAACTTGGCCTTCGATACCCAGTGGTACTTCAGGATGACATTTTGTAGCTAGACAATGCTTCCATTCATGGGAGTGGTTTATAATTCAACCACTGGTCCTTTCTTCATTAACCGATTTCTCTCCTTGGGATCCGAAGGAGGTTTATTATCCTTATCAAAGGGAAATTTTGGGTTATGTGATATAATGAACCCCCTCTTATAGTTTTCACATTCTTTCCTCTAGTGATATCATGACTAGTACATTCAAGGCTTCACCCCCATAGTCAGTTATTGGCAACTCAAACAATAATACATTTACATTGTTCCCATGCCACAACTTGGTAACCCTAATTAATGATTAATTACAAGTCGAGGGAAACAGGGGTGTTACATCCACAGTCTCTAAATTTTTATCCTACAACAACTTCATATTTGATACCATAAGTGTAGCCATATCCTTGCAATACAACATCCCTAACCTCTTCAATATTTCTACTATATGCTTCCCTTGATTTAGAAAGATCTCATACTATCTTTTCCATACCTTGGGACCCAAAAAGTAATGCATCATCCTGAGATGTTTCATATCAAACTCAGTAGCCATTTTTTCTCTTACACTCTGAGTTGAGATTTTCCACACCTATTTAGAAATAGGTCATCCACATACAGAAGTATTATTATTGGACCATCATCCACAACCTTAAATTAAAGGTTAGGATCTGCATTGTTGTTTGTAAATCTCAAGCTCGTAAAAAAATTGTCGATCCTTCCATACCATGCTTCGGGTTCCTTCTTTAATTTATATAAATCCTTCTTCAATCTACACACTGAGTGTCCCATAGTTTTCATGTACTCAACGGAGTGTTTGTTGTAGGAAAATCTGCCTGCGGACAAGTAGATCGACCTCTAAGGCTTGACCTTAACCCTAGACAGAAAAGTGCTTATCATGGACACTGAATTTCTTTCGAATCTATCTAAGCCTAATGCATGAGAAGGAAGAGTAA